>VOMN01098651.1:0-32569 GCA_014899125.1 Orchestia grillus | reverse complement strand
TAGATAGATAGATAGATAGATAGATAGATAGAAAGATAGATAGAACGTACTCCTCTCGAGAACAATGACTTTAAAGGGCCACGAAACTGAAGCGAAGGCTTTTTCCCCAGTTCCCTTCAATTCGTTGCTGCGGGGCAGTTTAGATCACCATAAATGGAAGTCGCAGTCTTTTCTTCGTGTTGGAGTTGTGAAACAAAGCCAGGTCTCCGTGCCTCACCTTCTCCGACGTGCTCACACCGTCAGCTGGGAGACAAAAGCGAGATGGGCAAGCGATCGTTCCAGTGCGCAACCGACGCCGCAGTTTTGCGATGTTTCCTCTGGGAAATCCGCCAGATCGTTGGCGACAATCCTCGCCCTCGTTCGGACGCAGGGAACTCCCTCTAGATAGATGTCCGCTGTGAGGCCGACACTAGCCAGCGCGCCAGAAAAAAATTTTCAGCTGAATTCGGTTTCGCAGTTCATTGACATGCAAGGTGCAGACTTAGCATGAACACACTGTGCGATTCAATAAGATTTTGTCCTTAGGCTCGTTTCAAAAATTCCCAGCTGAGAGCAACAACATCAGTTCGTTTAGGCCTGCTCTCGGTTTCGAGTGAATGCGAAATATTTTTTGTTGTTCCTCCCAAAATCGTCAGAGAAACACTGCACCAGAAAGTTTTTGCAGATACAAAGCTGCCTGGAAGCTAACTCTGGAAAGGTAATACTTAGAACAGATTTTTGTAAAGACTTTTCCTTATCCAATTTCCTCTCGAACAGTTAAACTTTCTTCAACTTTAAGTGTAACATATGGATAATTAATTAAATACTCAGTGTTCCTGTGCCGATAGTCAGCTTCTGCACGACCTGCGTGAGAAACTTTTTCTCTGCCTGCTAGACTCATCTATTGAGCAAATTCCTATGATTGCAGACAACTGGCTGTGAGTGAGTAATATCTTCCACTATTTTTTCTCTGTTTTTAAAATAGACGCACTAGCGCGTCAAGAAACTGTGTCGTTGAGAAAGTGTGTCTGGGCATATGTACAGGACTGTAACGAGCCAAATTTGAGAACAAGAATTAAAAACATTGAAAGACCTGCTGTTCGCTTTTTCCTACAGTGATAGAAATATAATTGTGAGCGGAAAGTATAATCAAAACTTAAGATTAGGTTAAAACCAAGATTCAAAAGTTCGAGTTCAAATAATAGTCCAGTTTAGTGAACTCTCCTTTCCTTAGTGCGTGATGAACTTATTCAATCAGCCAAACAAAAAAATAATAAGAGCGGCTAGAATTTGTTGCTATGCTAGAGTACGCGATATGATCCGGTTGTGTTTTATTTCAGGTGCGCCGAAAGTCTTTCATCGACGCATAAACTAGTCTTCAAATGCCAGTTCCTGGAATGACGGTTCGTACTCAGAATAGAACACACAGCATGAGCAAGCCAAGCGGCCATTCATGTCCTTCTATCCAAATCTCATGACGTCACACACCAATCACGCACAGGCATCTATGAAGACGTGAAATAGTAGGTCAGGACAAGTCTAGGAGCAGATCAAGTTACTACCAATTTTGGTCTGTGACCACCATCACTACTGCCACGCTCTACATTCCTGCTGACGAAAAAGAAGAAGGTATATTCGTACAGAAATTATGAAGAAGTTTTACAAAAATAAAAAGTCGCACACGCAGTCCTCAATTCTCAAGCACAAACATCAGAACGAAACAGTTGTTTCAACAGAACAAAGCTGCCGTTGTACAACTGTGTAATCGTATGATTCACACCTTTTTTTTGTTTTGCCAATAACGCTTACAGTAGTGACCCCGAATCAGTAGTTTAAAGGCAGCTGGATTTCTTTTTCAGTTTTCATTCTGTCCAGAATAGAGTGATGATGCAGAAGCCACAG
This sequence comes from Orchestia grillus, assembly GCA_014899125.1. Lineage (NCBI taxonomy): Eukaryota > Metazoa > Arthropoda > Malacostraca > Amphipoda > Talitridae > Orchestia > Orchestia grillus. The sequence continues at coordinate 30,688 of VOMN01098651.1, read as the reverse complement.
TCCAGAATAGAGCGATGATGCAGAAGCCACTGTCCAGAATAGAGTGATGATGCAGAAGCCACTGTCCAGAATAAAGTGATGATGCAGAAGCCACTGTCCAGAATAGAGAGATGATGCAGAAGCCACTGTCCAGAATAGGCAATGATGCAGAAGCCACCGCTCAGAATAGAGCGATGATGCAGAAGCCACTGTCCAGAATAGAGCGATGCTGCAGAAGCCACCGTCCAGAATAGAGCGATGATGCACAAGCCACTGACCAGAATAGAGCGATGATGCAGAAGCCACTGCAGGAGTTAAGAGTTTGTCACCATTCGGTACACGTATTTTTGCTTAATGATTTTTTAACTTTTCACATAACGAGCAAGTAATTTTTTAAGGTGTGCCTGACAAACTGCTTTCCGATGTCAATGATGACCAATGGTTCATAAATGTTTGGTAACCAATTGGAAAAATAACAAAAAAGGGACAATTTCATTTCTCTTTTGACTTCATTCATTATCTAATCCTAAAGCCCTAAAAATTGCTCCCTCAGAAAGAAACAGAGTCGAAAATGTTTTCATTTTATGTTCTCCAGAATTAATAATTTATGTGGATTCATAAAGCGTTTTGGTAACGTTAACTTATGCCTGCGGAAGTGCCGATGTCTCCAAGAATTGCCTGCAACAATTGCCTACAATCATCGCTGGCCTTCCGTGTTCATGTTGCTAGCAATGCGCGGCTGATGCTGCATTGCCGAGCTGATCTTCCCCTTATATGCGCTCTTGGTCGACCGTCCGTCTACAGTCTAACTTTTTTCGCCGTAGTATCTATGCATAATTACATGTAATATTGGCCTCCAAACAACCTTTTATCAATTATTTTATAAATTGACTGCTGGGGTGTGGAAAGCGCTCGACAGAGTAGTCCTCAATTCTCCAATGCTGGACCCCCTGTGACTGTCACTGGCCTGGTACTGTGTTTAAAACCAGAATATCGTTTACAGCAACGCACGAAATAATTTAAGCTTAAATAGGCAAAATGTGCACGAGTTTACTCTCAACAAACTAAGGGTTCCCTAGCGTTGCCAAGGTATTATCGTATTAGTGCCATGATAATTTAAAGGACCCTAATATCGTTTTATGCTAATGTTATTAAAGCCCCAGCGTGCATTAAAAACCAAAACAAAGAAAAAAAGGCCATGGCCATCTCCGCTAGCTCGGGCCGCGCTGTATTGTTGAAACTGCTAAAAATTGCACTCCTGAAGGCCGAGCTTATAGGTTCCTTTCTCGGTGCGCTGCTCTTTCTTTCCACTTACGTGGATCCAGCTGCTGTATAATGTTTATATTAAGGCATGAGGAAGTCGTGTCGTGAGCCAGAATCGTGTTGCAGAAGCTGCTTCTTCTTTACTTCTTTTCCGTGCGTACATTGTGACATGGACTACATGTCGACCTGTAAGTGAGTTAGGGCAGTCAGGGCTGCCTCTCCTGCTCAGTAAGACCGCTACAGCGCCAGATAATTTAATACAGCCAATGTTGGGGATGCCAGCACTCCGGGTTTTACTGCACTTACGCTCTGTTTACTAGTGATCTGAGGACTTTGTTCTCGTGGCACAACGACATCAAGATAATACACTCATTTTTATAGGGGCTTGGTTCCTTTAGCTCAGAAGCTTCAAAATACTACATTCGTTTTTCTAGGAAAGGAGTTTGATCTCAAAATTCAACTGCATGAAAACTACGTACCCGTTTTTCTGGTTGTATTGGGACTTGGTTCCTACAGTTCAAAATGATACATTCAGCTTTCAAATAATTTAAGAACTCAGTCTTGTGTGGTTGAGTAACATCGAGCTTAAAAGTTACGATTTAAAGCCTATGGTAAAATGTCAGAATCCCGAAGCTTGCAGGTTTTCGTTCGCTGGAACTCGCGAGAAATATCGAAGCGAGGTGCCGTGGCTTCTGCAGAACTTCTGTATTCTTTTTGTGCACCGTCCGCAGCGCGTTAACTGCTCCTCGACATGGCACCTAGAATTAAATTGAAAAAATCGGATTTCCGCTCGACGCGCTCGCAAGGAAAATTTTTCTGGCGGATTACTTTGCAGAGGAAGAATAAAGTGTCTTCATTTTCTTACACTGAACAAAAAGTCCGAACATTTATGTAATCTATGGCTTATTTAAAGATTCCTTTTATGTTATCTATGGTATGTATAGTGATTCTTTCCTTTCAATTAATGAGCGAATCAACTGCTTTTCAAACGAATAAGTCCACACTTGCGAGAATTGAACGTGTGTGTAAAATGAATTTTCTGGTTTAAAAAATAGTGTTGGTGCTGAGTTAGATTCAGAGGACACACAAAATGCCTTACATTCCTGAGCAAATGTCTCGTGCATTATATTTTGGTTTCCATTGAAACGAATTTGAAGATTCATCGAAGATAACAGCAGAAAAACGTTAAATATTAAATATATTATAATGAAAACTTATCCATTGAAGCTCATGCAAAATAACCCTCACCTATAAATAAATCATACGCTAAATGACACTAAATAATCATTCCTAAACGTTCGAAGCAAGTTCATGGATTCAATTAAAGGTAATCTGAACTGCCTGACGTAATTGATCAGAGCGCTCCGACGATCCCCAGCTACGTCAGCATCAGCGGTCACTTCCCAGCCGTCTGTCCTGATGAACCACATGCTGCGGCCATTACCCATTACCCACCAGGCTCGTTGTTTTACCCATTAGGCGCCGGAATTCTATCCGGCAAAAACCGCAAAAATTTTCATGTCGTGCAAAACTTTTAAAAAGAGTGACAAGCATAAAACCTACATCTCCCATAATTTTGTCTCCTGGTTTTTCATTCGCAGCTGTGAGCCCTCGACTCCATGTGAGAGCAAATGGTGCGGGCGGGTAATTCGATTAGATCATTACGATGGTTAAGTATATTAGAATGGTGTCGCCCAAAGAGATAGTAAATATCTTCCTATAGTATGAAAATATGAGGGTTTTTATGAATCCCAATTATGGGACGTTTGCATGGTTATGGGTTAAACTGACGATAATGGACAATTGTTAGAGGCATCACTAATGGACGTATCCTTAGAGTCTGGACACGTAGGACATATTGCGAGGTATACCTGAGAAATATTAAAGTTAAAAATTAAATATGTTTAGTTGAAGTATCGTTGAAGCGTGCAAAGCTCGTCAAACATTCCATTGGCAATGAAAAAATCCCATAAATTTTATTCATTGAAACTGTGTTCATTTTAGGTGAGCCAATTTGCACATATTCATCTAAAAATGCTTTTTCAATAATTCTTAGTTTCTGTGTTTTATTTAAGAATAATAAGTTCGATGAACGATAAAATCAATATTCCTTTTGATTTGCACAATAATTATCGCTGCGTACAAATACTTATCAGCTCGAGGTCTTAAAATCTCCCGTTTGTTTTCGATTGCTGCCTCTGCTATCGTCATCTCGCGAGAGCATGCATCTCGCATGGTGCAGAATTCGGAGAAATAATCAATCGCACCCATGCGGTTGAAATTCATCATATTATTTAGTTTCAAACTCATATTCAAGGTTGATTGTCCCTGAGCTAAGCTGCTTGTCATGCTGCTCACCCACTTCGACGGACTCTTGACCGACTCCCACTCCGTCAATTGTGGTCACAATCCATAATTGGGTTGACGGAAATTGGCTGGTATTGTACGCAGAGGGACCATTGCGCATGCACTTAATGGAGACATTAGTTCAACGACTGTAATTTTAAATGACTTATTGCAGGTGATTATAGACAACGTTAATATGTGTATCCTAGCGATGAAAATGACGACTAAATAAATACGGGCCCAGAGTCATAGCAGAAGTCCTGAAACGACAATTTTGCGTGCGAATCAATAGAGCACCGCGAGGGCGAAACTTTTATTGTTGTCAACCCGCAAGAATTGCTAAGAGAAGCTCAGGCGAAGAGAAGCTCAATAAATTTATATCTGTTGAGCGGAGCAACTAGCTGTCTGCACTGTTCACGTCGATAGACAACCAGCTGTCCTACGCCAAGTCATTTCTAAAATAATTAGTTCAAATTTTTTTGGCCTCTACGAGAACTTTTCGTTTTATAAAATTTTAATCGCTTAGGGATAATGTTCTATTTCAATGCTACGCCTGTGATTTCTAAGTTCTCACTGAAATCCTTACTGAAGTTAACCCTAACTGAAGTTGTAACTTGCAGCTATTGAAGGTACCGAAAATCACTGAAGCACAAGTAATTTCCGGTACCACCAATTTTCCTGAATTTTGACAATTTTCCCTGAATTCTCATCGAAAACCTGGAGCAAATCCTTCATTCGATCTCGGACTATCTTTACAAAAACGACTCACTCTCCCCAAATAGGAGCAACATCGTTTTCACTCCCTTTTCGTCGATTGGTGTTGCGATTTGCACACCCGCTTGAATCCATATGAAGGCATATGTTAGTAGCCATGTATCCGAACACAGATCATGAAACGCAAACATTTCTTACGACTTATTTTTTTAACATTTCCAGGTCATTGATCCTTCTCTCAGTGCAAGCTGTCATTACCTCTGGACAGAAATAGATAGAAATGCAAATAAAGTTTTTAATGCCTGTTATTTTGCATCTCAGAATCATAACAACTGCGCCGATATCATCCCTCGCATCGCGCCAGGAGGCACGCCGAGAATAAATGCGCCGAATGTAAACGCTGAGAATTGCCCACCTCGTGCCCTACATTCCCGACCAATTTGGTGCCCTTAAAGGCATGAAGTTTGTCGGTGACGCCCTTGTAATTACACCCGTCAAAATGAGAATTTGTTCGGACGATGTAACAGACCATAATTACACGCATTCGTATATTTATTACGACTTCTTCGAAAAATCCTCAAGTCCAAGTGGCCGAGCAAAGATAAATGCACTTTTGTATGGTCCCACTCAACGTTCATTGACGATGAATGGCAAATTATGGAGTATTCAGTGTCTGTGACCGAGAGATATACGACAGTGTAGTTCTGGAGGTAAAAAACGTCGACTGCAATGATGCTCCGCGACGACTGGTCCCAGAGATGCCGCGATGGGGGAAGACTTAAGCTCTGGACTCAAAATTTAACTCTTATTAAACGGCACTTATGGATTACAGGAGTCCCGACTACCAAGCGCTTATTCTCTTCCACAATCGCTTACCATCTTATTTACTGCTTTAATTAACCCTCTCTATTTCCTTCTTATAAAACACACATTTTCCATGTTATTTGTTGCTCGTTCTAGTTAATACCGCTCTATACAGGGGACGACTGTAAAGCGGTTGTTTTCTGAAACCGATCTAGCGCTCTATACGGGGAACGCCTGTATTTCTTAAACATGTTAAAGCCAAAATCAGTTCTCATTTTTACACATTCTCTTACCAGAGGCGTAAGAAAACGATAGTGAATTTCATCAACACTTTCACCGGGCGGAAGACGATCGCAACTGGAGTCGTGCAGGCTCTTTTGAGCCCGCATGATGCAGTGCCGGCACCGAGCTCTGCTAAGTAAATAATGTGCCGTGGTCATGCCGACGTTCCGCACCATCGTCCCTCAGATCCGGCGTCGAGCACGAACACTGGCCCCGACGGCAGCCTTTGAAGAGTCCCGTCAGTATCTTCGACAGGATGCGAGGTTGAGAAAGCCACGGCTGCGGGAATATGTTATTCGTTTTTTTCTACTCATTTCGAAGCGTTTGTTTTATGGAATCACTTGATATGAAGTGGTTTGCACGTCTGTCTTTAAAATTTCCAAAAATATCCGTCCATATTTTCCAGAAGGTGTGAGACAGGAAGGAGTTATTGTGCTCTCACAACTGCACCATATTAAGCGATAACAGATATATAGTTTGTAAAATGGTGTCTTTGATCCCTACAATCTTAGTAGATTTCTCTTCGTATCCTTACCGAATCTTCAGGGACAGTAAGTCAGCTTTTATATGCAACCAACATGAATTGAATATTGAATAAGCGTATTGAATAAGTAACATGAAATGATTAAACAAATCAAGGTGGGGGTTGAAGAAATCAAGGTAGGAACTTAATAAATCAAGTTAGGGAGTGAATATATCACAATGAAGATTGAATGAATCAAGGCATGAATTGAAGAAATACAGGTAATAATTTAAAAATCTATATAGGAAATGAGTTAAGCTAGGCATTATTTGAACCAATCAAGACAGAAACTGAATAAATCAAGGGGAGAACCCAGTAAATCAAAAACAAAATTAAATAAATCAAGGCAGGAGGAACACCGAGCAGCGCATCCTAAAAGGAAAGTTTACACCAATTGAAAAACGTAAAGAACTTTGAAGTGCGGGGCGTAAACGTGGTGGCGAAATCCCACAGCCATTTCAGGTGGCACTAACTCAGGAAACTGAGCTCAGGATTGTAAAATTGGGTCTTTTGTGTATTCTTTGTACGGAGAAGTGCCTTGCAGTCGAGCAGCGGCGTGCTCTGCGCAATAGCTCAACTGTAAGCCTATGGTATGGAGTATTTCATGTTCTGAAGAGGTTTTTATTCAGTCATCCCGTATAGAAATCGAACTATCGAGAAAAAGTTTTGACGATGACGTAATGCTACGTGAAGCCGTACACGCCGGTTACTTGTATATATCTCGTTGTTTCGGCACGTAATTGTGAATAAGCTATTCAAAGTACCTTTACCTGGCTCGGGTCAGCACAACAGTTCACGGTTTTTTCGTTCCGCTCGATTATTTATTTACTCATTTTAGACATAAAGATAAATCAATTACAGTATGCAAGCAATAATTTTTGCCCTCATGATTTTCCCCCTTGCACAAGCTTTGTTATGCTTTAGCATTAAAGAAATATACTCGGAAACTAAATCCTTGTTCTCCAGAAATTGAATTGACTCTCAGAACTCTTTACGAAAATTCACATCAAGACTTCGCGGCGAGAAATATATCGAATGCTGAACCAAAATCCCTCTCAGAGAAACATATTAGAATTCTTCCGATATTTTAGGACACTGGATCATGCGTGACATGTACTTTGCTCAATTAAGGACTATGATATTGCCATCTCAGAAGCCATGGATTTCCACGCCGAGCCGCGTTTCGCCTTCTCTTGTAAGCAGAACTGTATTCACTCCCTGTTTGTCAGCCACGATGCCAAACAGAAGCAGTTTGCGGAATAGCAGCGGCTTGCTGTCACTTTCTAGGTAAGAGTTTCTTGGGAAATTTATGCTTCTGAATACTGATGTTAGCTTCCTGTTTTACAACAGACACATCACTGTATGCCTACAGTGCGATCGCTTGAGATTGCTATTGGAATGTGGTTCTATTCCCATTTAAAAGGCTCGATTAGTTCATGCAAACTTTTTATAGGGTGATGCATATAAGGCTCTAGATACTAGCAATTGAGGATGGAGATGCTGCACTAATGACTGAACGTTTGCCAATAAAGGCTGGAGATTTACCTGCTGTAGTTGAACTTCTACACATGATAACTGGAAGCCTTGCTTCCATGGTTATGAGTTCACTGATGGTGGTTAAGTATCTGAAATTCAAAGAAGTCAATTTTAGTAATCATTACATTTAATTTACCTGCCTCTCCGGTGCGTATAACATAGGTAGATCTTCAGTACTCTTGTGTAAGCATTTTTTATTAACCAGAGCGATCTCTTGTTCAACACCTCTCAGTAAATCACTATAATTGCCTTCCTAAACAATGAGGCATATTTTCTGTTCACGGTTTGGGTGGCGATCAAAAAATGTGGAGAAAAACTCCAACCCTGTCACAAATGAAGACCTTAAATTTTCTGCAATAAATACCCTACTTTTAATTACATGTTTCCCATCAGCTAGACGAAATTGCAGTTTGTTTCATTCGAGTTACTCTCTGCAGTGCTGTGTCGTGAGGAATTTAAACATAACATTAACTTTTCCCTTTATATTCAGTTTCAGTATTTTCAACGGAACGCGTCATTTACGCAAGAGTGTTTAATACTCAGTGATACATACTGTTTACTCAAACTGCACACCGTGTTTTACAAAAGTAACAATATTTGTGTAATTAGCCGAAGGTTGCGAGGCTTCGCTGAGCAGGCACGTCTCACGGCAGCGTGAAAAGCAGCTCGCTCCGCCATGCCAGATCGCGCTAATGAGTGAATTTTAAGTCTTGCCTGATTCGCGCTTTTGTGCGAGCGGACAGCTCTTAAGCAACGAACAATATAAGGAATGATCAGAAAATGGAAGATGGAACCGGTGATAAATTGACCAAGGAAGGACAAATTCAACGAGCAGGAGAAGTTGGAAACGAGTGGGCGTACTTGTAGCGTTATGAGATACATTTTTGTCAACTCTATGCATCCAAAATTGTTTTCTGGTGGAATGAGATTTTCCCACATTATGCATATTATCTCTTGAGGGCGCATTATTGCTGCAAGGGGTGTGTAACAAACAAAAATAGGACATTATTTCTAGGTGATTGCCTGCATTTCTGTTCAAGCAAACACAGTGTCTATAGCAATCTATCAATCAATCTATCTATCTATCTATCTATCTGTCTCTCTATCTATCTATCTATCTATCTATCTATCTATCTGACACTAAAACTCTGATCATCGTGTATTCTTGTTTATAACCGTGTACACTCTTCAGGGGAAAAAAGGTAAGTCTCATCTCTCAGTAACTGAATAAGGGTTTTTCTATCGTATCATGACTACAGTTTCTTGGGATTTGAGTTAATGAACTATTTTCTTTGGCTTTGGATATTTTTTACGAAATAGAGAAGAATTATTAGAGGTTCAAAAGGAACTTTAAAGAGGCTCAAAATATAACAATTTTTATATAATTTTTGGACGATATCATGGATACGAGATTGGCATGTAGCTCCGGTGTTCACTTCGGTTTTCTTAGTATCTTTTGAGAGCTCACAGTGTTCGGATAAGAAAAACAACTCTTTTGCAACTCTACTGATATTTTACTGGTGCTAAGACATGAATAGATACAAAAATTAAAATGATATTTTTATACAAGCCGGCCCACATGCAGCGGGCCCTTTTAATTAGGATAGAATATTTTAATTGGATACCATTCAACTTGGTTTCCTAATTATTTATCATCGCAATGGTCAGCTACTTCAGAGGCAACCTGCATGCATTAACAAACAGTGACTCGACAGATTACGGGTGGTTCTGTGTTGACGTAATTTTACGGAGTCCACCTAATTATGTAAGTGAGGCAGTAATACATTGACCCTATATGAACCACTATCATTTTTAATTGACATAGAAAATAATACACTTTAAATAATAATATGCGACTGAAATAATTTTTCGCGATTCGGTCACAGCTATTGTAAATGTGTACACACGCACATAAAATGAGAACGACATTCTACGCAATATTTTACACATTTACAAAACAAGCTGGTCCGTGTGAGGTTATAGGGGGGGGGACAAATTCTTGATCACGGACTACGCGTCGAATTCAAGTCGCGTCCAAAGTTCCTCCAAAAGTCCGTTTTGTGGGAGCTGGGAACCGCCTCACCCGACGCTCGAGGAAGAATTTCCGACCCCCGAGATGTGAGGCTGCGGCGAATGGAGTTGACACCTGATTGTAATAAAAGATTGTCTTCCCTTTGAATACAAAACAAGTTTTTTACAGCAACAACGTACATTACAAGAGGCCCTTGAAGTCTTCACAGATAAACACAAAACGAAGCTATTCTCGGCGACACAAAAGAAGGTTGCCTGAGATAAGCATGTGGGTTGAACGTAATTTATTGAGAGTAAGATGACCAAAAGGAGTCGTAAAGAGTTGTATTACTGCGTCTGCAATGGCGTGAGACGGCTTCTTTGAAGGCAGGGCGCAGCGTTTCCTGCTTCGCGGCATTCGCCGTCCCGTAATTGTACTAAACGAATAAAAACGCGATAAGGGTAAGCCAAAATTAAGGCCATAAGAATATTTTCTTTCAGCGCAAACACGATTTAGAACGGAAGAAAATAATGTTCAGTGACAACCCTGGTTTATTAAATTTCATAGAGAAAGACTTTAAAGATCTTACAAGAAGACCTTAAAAGTCTCATAGATAAAGACCTTAAAAATCACATAGAGAAAGACCTAAAAGCGCATAGAAAAAGACTTTGAAGATCTTAGAGAAAGGCCTTAAAAATCTCAGAGAGGAAGGCTTTAAAAATCACGTCGAAAAATACGTAAAAGATTTCATTGAAAAGGCTTAAAAAAGCACTCAGTGAATGGACTTGATGTCATTCACTGCTTGTTGGGAAGTGAATTAGAGATTTTCAGTTGTGAAGATAAGTTTCCTAATGAGCGAAGAAAATTAAGACGCCAACTAGAGGACAATTAGTGCTGTATTTCGAATTTATCAGCCAAAAACTAATGAAAGAAGAGTTTTGCTCAGAAGAGGGCAAAGATATTTCATAATATGGCGAATATTGATAAAAACACTTTAAGAACACCTTGAAAACTTGGAAATGAGTTCACAAAACTCTCAAAGTCAACTTCACCGAAAAATTAAAAAAAAACAGAGGGTAAAAAATTTTGTCACGAATTCGCAGCTTGTTTGCCAATCAGCATATGTCTTCAGTAAGTGAACATTCGTAGCCCGAAATGATACAACGAATACAATAAGAATCGTTACTCTCAGAAAAATATAATGTAAGTACTTAAAGTGTCCTCTCCTCAATATGATGTCACTTTAGCATAATAAATCGCTAATTAATGTCTCTCGTTACCGCAATGTTGCAGAAGAATGGGATGTGCAACGGTGCGCATTGCTATGAGATTCCGTGCAGATGATGCAGGTGGTACGAGGAGACTCTCCGCAATATCGTGTCGCTTCAGCTTAATATATCGCCAAGTAATTTATGTGTTACATTAATGTATTAACCTCGAGCATAGTCATAAAGCAACAGAGAATGTGGACCACAGGTTATGTTCAGTTAACCAACGCTCAAGGCCGTGGCTTTAAAATATTTTTTGGTTTTATTTATAATTATGTATTTCGTAATCAACTGTAGATTTAATGGGTTGTCAGAGTAAGTTAAATTTTCACTTGAAATACCGTAGACTTGCGCTAGGTAAGTCATGGATGGCACACTTACATACATTTATATATGTATATATATATCATAATGTCCCATGAATCAAAAAGATGTGCCCTAACACGTTCATGACGCAAACTTGTGCGTCGTATTTTTACAAGTATATGACACGCTTAAGTCTATCAAAAAAATGTATTTCCTACCAGCAGGAATCTTTATTATCATTAACCTTATTACTGATTCAGCTCTGGAATAGCGATGTAAACTGAAGAAATTCATAGCACGCTTCTCTTTATCACTCCAGCCTGAATTTGTTCTTCGAGTTTTGACAATGGGCGTAGCGCTACGACAATATTTAGCCTGGTGATATTTGTGCGCCGCAAAAGCGACGCCGCTATTGCTGCGAGCTGGACTGAATACACAAGTTCATTGAACTCTGCTATCATCATGAGAGCATTTATTATGAACCGTTTTAGTTTTGTGTTTTACAATGTTTGTTCTAATCCATACTAAGCATCAGCTGAGTTGTTCATTTCATTTCCTACTTTGATTATCATCAGTAAAAAATTGACCTCCTGGCGAACAAGCGCACACGTCCTAGCATGCACATCCTCATTTCGAGCTACACAGTCCCTGCGATTGTGATATTCAACGAATTGCGATAAACAGCCCACCAAAATCAGCGAAAAGCTTTAGAACTAAATGATTTTTACCCATTGAAAATTCTTTCGTGGCAAAAAGTTAAACAGTTTTTCGTCATTTCAGGGACACTTTTGACTTTTATTGTCCAACGTCATGTTATTGATTTTCTTACCCAATAAAATTAATATTCATCCCTTTTTGAAAAAATTACGAGCAAAATAACTCACTAGAATGAATTTTTCTACTTAATTAGAGAAAATGAGCTCTCACGCGTTAAAAATAATACTGAATTTCCAGCCATTCTCATGTTTGAAGAGCGAGTCTTCTCTTTTTAAAAGAAGTAACGAGCTTGCGAAACTGGTTGACAATATCCATCATCAAATCTCAAAGAAAATTAAAATTGGCTTCTTACTAAAACTTTCCAAGTCTCCTCCAGGCTCGACAATAAGCTCTTTGAAAGACACACACTGTTCTGACTAAAGTAGCCAATCAAAACACGCTAATAAGGCCATTGAGTTTCAAAGGACTTGAGATTCGAGCCGTCCGATGAGGTGGTCGTATTTTCTTTATTAAGCTTAATGGACTTTTGGGTATCCACGATCAAGTTAGAATAGTTCATGCACCGTCTTTTTACTCCAACTCTTGCTTCAAGGCTATTGCTGCGTGGGAACGTAGCCGAAAGCCGTACGCCAGGAGATGTTTTTTAATGTTGAAACTAACAGAGCAAATTGTTGGTACTAACGAGGATCACTGTAAGCTGGATACATGCAAGCAATGGTGTAAGTATAATTTTTCAAGAGTGGTTATAGTGTAATTCAAAAAAGAATGAATAGCTCCCACCTTTCACCTCAACCATCGCAGATTCTAAATGATATCTTACTTTAAGTCAAGCCTCTTTTTCCTTAAGTAGTTTGAGTTTCATTAGTCTACCACTAACGCAATAACTTTAAATATGAAGCGAACGTACACACATTTTCAAGAGAAGCTTCATTTTCCAATAAGTTCTCAAAACAAGCGTCGTAAGAAAACCAACATAAAATGATGATTCATCCCTCGCCCAATGCTCTTCGATAAAAAGAAATCGACTATAATTCTAGGGTCGCATTCCTGTGATCTCTCACGCCCCACCTAAAGCGCTCCAGCGACTTATTGATTCATCACGCTTGCGTTTTCTCCGGCCTCGTAAAGCACGGGCGAAAACGAAACATTAGTTCTCTAGAGCTTTCCTAAATAAAGAAGACACAGCCTGTGTAATTCACTTTTTAATTCCCCTTGAAATTCGTAATGAAGACGGATGAAGGTAGCCCTCACGGGCAGGGCTCGTCTCGTTGCACGCGAGGCGTTGGATGGAAAGAAGAGTCGGGACCATAAAAAGTTTCACGCTGAGACAACACGCGTCTCTGCACCGGGTATGGTAATGAGAGATTGTCCTTGGGAATTATGGTTGCCTTAACATGCCGGAGGCCCCATTACGGCTTTATTCCCAGCCGAGTCACGGCAATCCGATACTCAGCAGGGCTGTTACTCAGCTCTAGTCCTGAATTGCTTCCAGATTCAAGGGGATAATTCGGCTTAACGAAGAGTATCCTATGTTTACTATGGAATCGAACTGTGCAGCGTTCAAGCAAATGGTGAGAAGGCAGCACAGCTCGGAGGCCATTCGTACTTCAAGCGACGGAGACGTGAAAAAGATGATCGGGAATTTTGAATTTGAAAAGAGAACTAATATTTTGCGACAGATTTCATTCCTCACGGAAAGCAGTTGAAAAAATTCTAAACGCAAACATTTTTTCGGTAATTTAAATTGCATAACGTTAGTTAACAAACTTTTAAGAATAATTGCTAAATCGTTCATAATCATACCTAGTTCAATTTTTTTTTAATATACCGAAACCATTAATACATGCGTATTCCCTTATGCGTATATGCGTATTCCCTTATACCCTTAAACTGAAAAAAGACAAGAACAGCAATTTTTAATACGTGTTCATCGATCCAGATGTCATTAACAACGACTACTTTAAACAGTTACGTTCTTTGCCTAATTAACATTTCTGGTCTGAATACCTCACATAATAGCTTCAAAAATACAAGCAAGTGCGATCAGACGTGGAAAAAAAACATTTTTATGCTAATTTCCTTGAGCTTAATTAATCCCTCCGCCCAATAAGTGAAACAAACTTCTAAATTATTGAAGGAAAAAAATGTATTCGTCCGTGTAGTTAGGTCCACCACTTTGTGTCACACGACAGCTTACGACTAATTTGACTGCGTCATGAGCTTACTCAGTAGCCTGGATACGGTTATTGCCCTTATTGTCCTTAATTATTGTTCTTAGTGTTTGCTCTGAGTAAATAACGCAGAGTACTTTGAGCTTGAGATTGGACAGCAGCACCAGCCGCAGCAGCAACAACCACAATTCGAGCGCTTGTACGTAATCTGGTGATGCGTCGAACATTTTGCGCAGCCCCACAGCTCCAGCAGCGAACAAGGATAAATATTGGAGAAAAAGGCAGAATTTTGACGGTATTGGCAAGATTTTACAGGCAGAGAGCCGAGGATCTGAGCTCACTGCAGAGCTTTGTTGCTGTCCATTTCCCAGAGTAGAAAATGTCAGACAAGGAGTCTCCGGGAAGTTTTTGCTCGACGTTGTATACAGGTAATCAGACTTTGAATATGAGCTTCATGTTCCTTTTTCTCGCGTATTATATTAGCAAATGCCTCACTCCTCATGATTTATGAGCGATGAACTTATAAAAATGCAGCAATGTAGTGTACTCATGCATCCAGGGCTTCAAGACTTTTTGTTTTATATTTCGTTCGTATAACTTGAGCCCCAAGAGGAGTTCCGCAGAGCGGCACTTTTAAAAATCCCTGCTTTTCCCCTGCACACCAAAGCTCCCTCGGACATAGGAAATAAAAACATATTGCCAAGCTCAAACGGTTAAGTACTGCAGTGGAGAGTGAAATTTAATTTTTGTAAAGAAAGAATAAATTACGTTTGGAAGTCCTTACCACACAATGGAAACGAAATTAAAAACTCAGGCATAGTAGATCTAAATTATTTATACTATTAATTTACTACATGTACATTACTTCAAGCCTGTGAAAGTCTGTTGAATTACTGAGGATGAAGCTAGGAAAAAGGTTTCTTTTAGGAAATCCATTCCTAGCTCTTCATTTGCTTCTATCTTGAATTTAGAAGAGAATAATCTGGAGAAGCCCATGCAGACGAGCCTCGTAGATGCAAGTCGCACACACTTGAATGGCCACCGTGATGGTGAACCGGCCACTCCAATACTGACAAATGCATCTGATTTTCTCAAACAGATTCTTTCTCATTTCAACTTGCACTCAATAACTTTTGCCTAATAAAAGGTGGCGCAAAAAACCTGGTCGGAAGTTAAAAGCATAGACGAACTCAATGGAAGTGCAATTAATTTTTATTTTGTGAAAGAGCTGCTTCAATTACCTCACGAACTGTCGACTAGTGGTTTCACCGCGCAACTCTGCATAACAGACCGGCATTCTGCCAGGATTGGAGTCCGAAGAATAAGTGTCCGAAGAATAAAACACTCATAAAAAATTAGGTTCCTCAGTTCTGCAACTTTTGAGGTGTAATTGATGATAAAACTAGGGTATTAAATTTAAGCTATCTGTAACTTTGATGACATTCCGGCTGAGCTTTTGGGAATCTAGGCAATTTTGAACTCTGTGAGTCTTGCCGGAGTTAGCGTACGGGTCCGCGTGCGCACTAAGCCTCTCTATTGCTACACCTCTTACTTTACTAGACTGTACCTGCAAAAATACCATGGTACTTTGTTTTATCAGAAACAGCGGATAGTTATGTAGAGTTCAAGCAGACCAATCATTTCACGAGCGTAGTAAGCTTGAAAAAAGCTTTCCAGATTCCTGTTGAATTTGCCCCAAAGGTTATTGACTTCCTAAACAACTGGTAAACAATCGCGCTGCCCTTGATGTTTACACAGAGATAAAATAAAATTACTTGTAATTTGGAGCGGAATTTCAGCCCACATTCTTCATGACTGACAGCACGAGATAACATAACCATCAGAGCGTAGTATCCAATGAAGTATTCTGTGTATTAGAGGCCAATCAGAACCCAGCAATAAGTTGAAATGCATACTCCATAATTCATCAAGTCTTGTACCTGCACCTCTTCCATTGTCCCATCAACGGGACTCCAATCCATCAAAGTAAGTCTGCAATTTTGCACCCAACTCTGGAGCACCACCCAGCCCAAGGGTGCGGGGGACGAGATATGAACTTCGGTTCCTTTATTTTGAGCGCTGCGTCGGCTTGAGATACGACCACGAGGCTGCGATTACGGTGTGTTTCTGCATGTGTTTTGCATCTTTCAAAGACGAGAGCAATCAAAACACGATGTTTTATTGATTAATGGGATGAAATGCATGCTTGGATTCGTCTTCTTTGAGCATTGCTTCAGTTTGAGACACGTACGCAAAACTAATGGTTATATTTGGTCTTATCCTTACAAAAAGGCAATCAATACAGGATGTATTCAGTTTGCACAGTATGCTAAGTAAAAAGAGGGAAGCATCATCATTTCGATTCACTAATGCGTAGTTAGCACATGTGTGTCAAAATGTTTGATTTTAAAATACAGGAGAAGTACAGTACAATTAGCGTTATACAAAAGGCTATAATGCTTAGTTTTTCGGCAGTAGTGAAACGCGTTCTGACGCATACCTTTGTGATGCTAGAAGTGATACTTAATTTAAAGACAAAAAGACTGAGTTGGACGTTTGCTAAAAATGAACTGAACTGGAAAAGTCGCCCCAGCGATTCCATAAAATTGTCATGATGATACTGACAAAATCATAAAGCATTTCTAGTGTGAATTGAAATCAAGAACACACTTTAAAACGATTCCGTCAACAGCCAAAAAAAACTTGCCATCGTTGCTTGTGCTACACATGATAAACGCTGTCTGCATGAGCCAAACTAGGGTCTCCTTGCCAGGCAAAATGAATTGGCCGTTGGTTACAATATAAATTTTACAATGACAAACGTTAGGTAAATCTATATAATTAAAATATTTTGATAATCCTGTAGGAAAATTACGCTTTCAACCAGGAATTTCTCACGTTTTCCCCTGAGTACCTGAAATAAAATTGGAAATTGTTTTGAAGACTGATCTTCCTTTCGGAAGCGGACTTTTATCATGAAAAATAAGACCAGTGTAGACATAAAATACATTTTTATGGATGTTTCATTTAGATGTTTCTGCCTGAAGATAACTTTAGAAAAATCGAAAGCTTGGAAATAGGCTCTTTTTATCTGCTCACTGGTCTTATTTTTCTTAATAAAATTTGAAATGTATTGTTTCCCTCAAGTGTTACTAATTTTATTTTTTGTTCAAGGACCTGCTTTAAGGCTTATCCTCAATAATACCTTCATATCAGTGTGGATGTTGAAGAAAAAATCGGATCAGTCGTTATGCCGTACAACTCTTTTGGGACGATAGTACAACGTCATATTCTGGCAGACTGTATCTCGGTTTGCGTGCTCGTACACGCAATACAGCTTCATCAGACTACCGCTTGTGTGCTCGTACACGCAATACAGCTTCATCAGACCACCGCTTTGTACTTCTGAGAAGCTCGAACTCGTCGCCTCAAAAAAGAGGATTTTTATCGAGCTCCATCGTTAATCCCAATGATTCTCTACCGATGAAGCACGCTCCCAGGCAAGAGCGTGAGTAGTTCCAGGAGGGAAGGGAGGTTGTTCTAGAGGTAAAACAAATACGCTTCTTTCAGTACTTGTAGTTGAGAAACAGCCAGGGAGGAGTGTACCCTGGCAGGGATTTCGCTGACATAGGTTGTTTTATTGACCAGGAGATGTAGTTATTTTGTTTACATAAAGCTAGATGCGTTCAAAGATTTATTTCTGATTTTTTAGAGGCAGATTTACAGCGAAATTTAAAAAAAATTAAACGTTTATTTAAGAATGTAGCATGAAGAATTTAAAGCACATAATCATAAAGCTGATTTATCTTCATTCAAATGACTAACCTTGCTTCTTGAACGGCGAATAAATTAACTTTTTCATCAGTTTGATCCTAATCAAACAAGGAGTGCGGGAACAGAGCGAGGCTGAACGTCGTCCTTCACTTCTGCTAAAAACCTAGTTTCGTTTGCGCACCATTTCCAAATAAAAAAATGCATCCTCGAATTTGAAGCATCAAAAAACTCTTTTTTTACTATAACCTTAGCGAGTCGAGTTCTATAGACAGTTCTGAAGTACCACCAGGCCTCTGAATTTCCTTTCTAAGCAAGAAATTTTCCGTGGGCGAGCAAATTCTTTGTCATAAGCCTTTGTGAAGCAAAATCTCTCGAACAATGGTTCGATATCGAGTAATCTGAGTCTGCTGTGCTAGCACTCGCACATATTGGGCCATGTCCGAGACACAGAAATATGGATTGAAACAAAACTACAAATAATAATGATATTAATATTGTGGTGCCATACTTGCAATGTACCGAATGGGAAGTATTTTAGATGCACTTGCTTCAGACTGACACACAACGCAAAATGAAAAAGACATAACACTGTTCAAATACGATAACGTGACCTGTCCCATGCTTGTCATTCGCAGTTACTGCACATTGGAAGTAAAGGGTTTAGACAGTGAATTTGCAGCACAAACATTAAACGTGACAGACACATAACTTTGAATGCATCTTGTGAATTCCTGTTCGACCGAGCTAAGCCAAGGTGTCGTCAACCGATCGCCAAAAGATGACAGCGCATCACTTTTTCGAATATTCAAAGTACTTTTGACCGCGATCAAAGCGGTCGCATGAAATCACATCATGCAGTTCTAACATCCAAAGACGAACAGAAGTCAACGCACGTCGCCACGAGACAGAAGTCTAGTGACGTATGGACCAGACGTCACCGTGTTGCACAAACAAAGTAATATTGTTCTAATACGCCGCATGGGTTCCGCCTGCGGAAATTAAAGGAGATCCGATCGATCTTACGCGCCGTCAACGCCGACGCTCAGGGCTAGGAAAGAAAATACTACTCTGGTTTTTGTCTTCGTTTTGGCACATAAAGAGATTGAAATCTTTGAAGTGAATGGCGCAGTGGGCTCTTCTTGCCGTGAGGCTCCGTCTCGCGGTGATGCATGGGACCGAGTCTCTACTAATTAAGCATCTCACAATTTCATCGCTCAGATTTCAGGACTGATTTATGAGTGCATCTCGCAGCTAAGATGTTTCTGTTGCGAAAAAATGCGATAAATGAGGGGGGGGGAATCACGTTTTTATTGATTTGAGAACGTATCTCAATGTTCGTTGTCCTGCAACGTGTTTAAGAATCAAGAACTTTTTTAAGTTAGAGGCGAATGCATTGGAGCTAGTGAATGAAAATGTTTTACACGGCAGTGTGCGTATACATAGCATTGAGTACAATTGTGGTTTTAAACGCCGAAAAAAAATTTCGCTCAAACCAATAGAAAATTACACTAATTTATTTTTATCAGCGCGCAGCTTCGTATTAAATTTGTGCCCTGACGATGCTATCAACACAAATTCAAGCTCAAAATTTACGAACTTAAAACTATTGTAAACCATTAAACCTCGTTTCGAAGATAATGTCCAGTATTTCGCACACATTTCTTCGTAGAATTTGAGCAAAGTTTTCAATTGTCGAACACCGTGGCGCTGTGCTTAGACCTGCTCGTGCAGATGAGCAGAAGCTTAGATGACTATGTCCTTTATGCAGCATAATAACTTGAAAAAATCGTGTTGTTGGTGCATGACTTCTAAACTGCTTGAAGTTTCTTTCCAGTGCTCCAAAACTGAAATTCATTAACTAAATTTTAACTGCTTTCAACAATTTAGACGCATATCAGTGTGAGCATAGACAATTATACATAAATTTGAACGCACGTCAAAGTAGACCTTTGATTATTTTACCTAAATTTCAATGCACGTCAATGTGAACCCTTGATAATTATACCTACATTTGGGCGCATGTCAATACACACCTTTGATAATTTCACCTTAATACAAACCTTTGCATATTCCACCTCATTCTTAAAGTGCGTGGCACAAAGCAAGCATCAGTGCTCACCTGCCGCATAGAAAATATCGGTGGGGCCTGCGACATAGCTGACAGACGAGATGGCTGGGCGCAAATACAGATTTTTACTAAATTGAGCAGAGGTGTTGGTTTGAATGTAAGCATCGGAGCCCAAGGTGCTCCACCGACAGAAGTGTTTATTTTCTCAACGCGTGAACTTTTCTGCCGAAAAAATCTTTGAGGAAGGCTTAAACCTCAAAAGAGACTTTTATTCTAAACTTGAATTATCGTTTCTGAGAAATCTCTGAGAAATCAGTGAGCGTCATCGTACTGTTGCTTTCGTCTGCCAGCCTAGACACAGACCAAATTTCTCACAAGTCGTTTTCCACAGGTTCTAATTTTCGAATGAATTATGCACAAAATCAAGCGTAAAACAATGCAATGTACCCACTCGTAAATTGTGGAGCATGAACCATAAGAACTTTTATTCGTTAATTTGTGCTTACGAAAATAAACAAACCAGTGTGAACGAAGAACGTTCACTGAACATCGCCGTGGGGAAGCTGAGCGATAGGTAATAGCCGTCTTAATTTCAACCCCCTTCTCAATCTAAGAATTATATTTTGGTCTGGATCCCTGTCTTCCAATGCCCAAGGAACAAAAGCCCCTTAGCCCGAGAGGTAAACTTTATAATGACGGCAAAAAAGAAATAAAAGGCTTCTGAAATTTCACACTCGTCATGACGACGATCCTTGTCACCGTCGTGCCTCGATGACCGCCTCAAAACCGGTCACCACTCGATCTGTTTTGTCAGCCCCTGCAATTTGCGGCAGATTACACCACATGAAAGTGTGAAGAGCATCGTAAAAAATGGTGACGGGTTACACTGTTGTCTTTAAAGTGAAGACTCTGCTAGTCGTTGGTTCTCATTAAAGTGAAGACTCTGCTCATCGTTGGTTCTCAATAAAGTGAAGACTCTGCTTCATTGTTCTCATTAATGTGAAGGCTCTGCTTTATGTTGGTTCTCATTAAAGTGAAGGCTCTGCTTGTCGTTGATTCTCTTTAAAGTGAAGACTCTGCTTCATTGTTTTCATTAAAGTGAAGGCTCTGCTTGTTGTTGGTTCTCATTAAATTGAAGGCTTTGCTTATCGTCGGAAATGCTAGATTTAAACTGTTAAAATCCGGAGTATTTTTTTTATTGTTATTTTAATTGCTTTTTTAGTTCTGAGTATTTCGTACGGAATATTAAGCGACAAACAATAGATGATACATAAAGAAGATCATGAATTTTGCATTTTATTATGTTCAGTGAACAATTGAAATCTCATTCCATTAGCTCAGTTTCAACCAAGTGTCACTCATCATCGAGGTTGTGCCCTCAAGATTTCATGCAATTCCGAAACAAAAACTGAAATGTTCGACGCCGATCTGCAAGGCTGATCCGTGCCTCGACCAGTCCTGAGGTTTCGTACACGAGCCAGCGCATCTGTTGTCCATATTTTATCATTCGATTGGGCCATTTCCTCGCAGAAGTCTGCTACAAATGCTGAAGCTTTTCCCCAGAGGGAAATCAGACCATTTAGGGATTGGACAGCTGTGTCCCTAAAAGCCCCGAGTTTATGAAGTGAACCCAAGGCCTCCACGGTGCTCAGAAACGTTGACAGCGGATGTACATGGAAGTTGGGGCGCAGCCCATGAATCACATCGTGACGTAAGGATCTCGAACCACGACGTGCTGTCTCGTATCTGTGATACAAGAGCCTCACTACAGGGCGGTTGAAAAAAACGGAAACTCATATTCCTTTAATTATTGTATTTGATTGAAGGTATTTCTTTCTAACTCGGCATGACGTATTCATAATTCTCGATTTCCTTTTTTTGAGCCACCCTTTATGACCGCCTTAATTGTGTATGTTTAGTGTGACTTTGATTACCAACGTTATGATTAACTATTTTATCTTTGAATAAGCCGGAGGACTTTTTGGAGGCCAATGTTTTTGTGTCACTCAGACATCCATTTTAATTAAGAGGAGAGACAATCTTACGGGCTTTTAAAAAGTTCGGACATTTGAGTGGCTGTAAGCATCTATCATCCTTTCACAGACTTGTATACAAGCATGTAGCTTACTTTTTGAATGTTTAAAAGACATTGAGACAATCGAACCTCCGTCAGAACTATTTTCTGGACATGATCTTAAAATTTAACAATGCGTACATCACACGTCTGTTCTGTTGATATCTTCTGTAAAGCTGTGAGGGGTACAACTTACAGAAACATCGTATTCAAAATAGTACTGTTCTGTCGTAGCATAACAACACTGGACACTTTCCGAGAGGTCGGCTTAAATTCGGGCGACGTAAAACTTTTTGACTTGTAAATTAGAGTAACAAAATTTACTGTTTGACTAGTCAATTCTTGGAGTTTTTATACTTTTTTCTTTGAAATTTTCGTGAAAGTGTATGGAAGAAAAATATAGATGCCCTTAATATCTCAATATACGTAACTTGAACTTTTTAATAACAATGAACATGATTTCATTGAACAGAGAAATCAAACCTTCATATTACTTACCAAGCTAGCAGCACTGGTTCTTTGGAGAGAATTACTTGCTAGAGCAATTTTGAAGTATGGCGTATTTTCTGAGAAGACCCATTCGTGAACTATAGGGTGTCTACTAAAGAAGTAGCTTCAGGCAGCTAAGATATTAAATAGACATCTTCGATAAGATGCTTAATTAGCATCTCGGCTACCAACGGTTACATTTTTATTGGGTATTCTGTGCAATTCAAAAGTTCCTGATTTAAATTCCTGTAATGATAATTTCATAGTCCGATCTTGTAGCGATTCCATAGGGCGATCTTGTAACGATTCCATTGTGCGATCTCGTTGCGCGCTATTCCATTGTGCGATCTTGTAGCGCACGATTCCATTGTGCGATCTTGTAGCGCGCGATTCCATTGTGCGATTTTGTAGCGCGCGATTCTATTATGCGATCTTGCAGCGCGCGATTCCATTATGCGACCTTGTAGCGCGCGATTCCATTGTGCGATCTCGTAGCGCGCGATTCTATTGTGCAATCTTGTAGTCGCGATTCCATTGTGCGATCTTGTAGCGCGCGATTCTATTGTACGATCTTGTAGCGCTTGATTCCATCGTGCGATCTTGTAGCGCGCGATTCCATTGTGCGATCTTGTAGCGCGCGATTCCATTAAGCGATCTTGTAGCACTCGATTCCATTAAGCGATCTTGTAGCACGTGATTCCATTGTGCGATCTCGTAGCGTGCGATTCCATTGTGCCATCTTTTAGTGCGCGATTCCATTGTGCGATCTTGTAGCGCACGATTCCATTGTGCGATCTTGTAGCGTGCGATTCCATTGTGCGATCTTGCCCTTTTCTCTCTCGAATTGGTTACTCAATGAGGTATTGCAAGCTCCCCAGCGCAGTAGCAGTGATACATGTCGGTCACCATATAGGTAGACCAATATAAAGCATGTGATTCATGTGTTTGTGGCACTCACCCCGGGACGGGCGGCTGGAGAAGTTGTTTCGGGGACCCCGCTCAAGAATTTTCGATACTTAAACAGAATTTAATTTTTGTCTCATTTTTGAGCCCATTAAGAAATTCGAGCTACATTAGGCAACACGCAATGATAAAACCTCTTTCAACATGTTACAAGTTGCTTCGTTTTGTTCTTAATAGAATCCACGAGCGCTCAACTTTGCGCATCCCCTTGGAATGGACGAGCAAATGATGACATACACATGCATCGTTAGGGGAGTTGCGAAGGTGGGAAAGTGCGTGAAATGTGGAAAAGTATGGCGGTCTATTCAAATGTAGTAAAAATATATCACATCTTAAGTACTATACGTAAGTTATTTGCATCGCAATTATGTTCAAAGACAAAAACAAAATTAAAACCCTGTTGAACACAGACTTTCAAGTCGAAGTGACCAACTTACCCTACCGTTCAACATGCTATAGAACACATAAACTATGAACTATTGAGGCTACCGTTCAACATGCTATAGAACACGTAAACTATGAACTATTGAGGCTACCGTTCAACATGCTATAGAACACGTAAACTATGAACTATTGAGGCTACCGTTCAACATGCTATAGAACACGTAAACTATGAACTATTGAGGCTACCGTTCAACATGCTATAGAACACGTAAACTATGAACTATTGAGGCTACCGTTCAACAGGCTATAGAACACATATCTATGAACTGTTGAGGCTACTGTTCAACATGCTATAGAACACATAAACTATTATAAACTATGAACTGTTGAACCTACTTTCAAGAACCGGAACACATCGGTCAGCCAGAAGCCAAGCAGAGAAGTACCGCAGCGACGGATGAGCTTGAAAGGCTTCCGCGACATCAACGGGAGATTGACGTTTGTTGCCAGAGCTTCCAGTCAATAATAATTAATTTCCAGTACTGCAAGCGTTCTACAATGAAACTGGAGTCATATTCATGTCATCAAATAAGCCATCAAATGAACGAGTACAATTCAGAAACTCAAGATCGTGCAATCTGAGTATAATCCCAATTAATTGAGCTAGGTTGCTGATATCAAACCTTCAGTCGTAGTATGGTGACTCATGTCTACGTCCAGGGTTACCTTGACTTTTATAGCATTGCAACAACTACAATTTTTTAAATAAAATTTCCTGGTAAATGCCAGAAGCAGAGTGGGCTTGCTTACTAGGAACATTTTCCTATTCAAGACTCGAAAAATTAATTTGAAAATGTAAATCAACCGAATACATGTAGGCTGACAGTTGGGTATTCAGACGGAAATGGGCGTACGGAAATGGGTTTCTTCAACTTTACAAAATTCGAAATTTTATAAGAATCGAGATCAATTTGGTTTCAGTTCAGGTCATTATATTTGTCCTTTGAATCATTTTGAACAAAATATTCTACGAATTAAACTTAACTAGCAGATACAATTCAACCACACGAAATTTCCCTAGTACGAACTTCTAATCTAGTTTCAATTTCAATAAGTATCCTAATGATTATTTTAATATGTTATCTCTTCTTCTTATCGCATATTCAGTCTCAAATTAAGTATCTTTCCTACTCATTTTCCAAAAGCTCGCTGAGCCTTTTTTTACGATTTACGCTGTATTAAAAAAATGTGCCGAGCTTGACTTCAAGAACGTCACTTAGAAGCGACAGCACAACCAACGCGAGGAACTTTTCAATACACTCTCCTTCCTTTGATAATTCGCAATTAGCGCACCTCCTCCAGAAATTATCGGGTCATGAAAAACAAGCACGAAATCTTTACCGTTTACTATAAAGGCATTGGCCAAAAAAGGCTTACATTATCCTTTGACTAGATGACGCATCAGCAATCGTAAATCATATCTGACAATTGCCCTACATTGTTGAGTAACTCCTCCTGTTTAGAGTCCAGTGATATGAAAAGAAATGACATCGTTGCAATGAGTTCTTCTGTAACAAAACACATATGTGTACTCGTTGCAATCTGCTGTGTGCAAAGTACACCAGGAACTAAACCTGATGAAACCTTTTCCATTTCCCAAATATATTGAGTTCATTACAGTGAGACACAACACTGAAATCATATATATTAAAGTGTTAATAAAGCTTCCGATTAATAATAACTTATCTATACAAATGGATAATATACACGAATAGATTAATTCCATCTCAAATAAGATACTACTGAGTTAAGAACCATGAAAACTTATGCGATGAATTTTCTTCCGACTCGGTATGTAGAGAAAAAGCAAAGATAAAAAAGTTAATCAACTCAATGTAGTAAACATAATTCATTTTTAAAATTACTGTAACGAAAGCCATACCTGGTTTAGTTCGTTATTATGAGATCCGTAATTTCTGATCAAGGAAAGAGAATGAAGTTCAAATGATAGCTTTAAATTCAGGTAGAAATAAGACAAACACAAATTTTAGCCCTGAGCTAAATGACAATAATAACACCTCTAATGAAGAGTCATGCATGGAACTAATGAAGTTGACAAAAACAGTGATTCGTAACAGTAGGTACGAAAAGATAGAAACACTCTTAACCTTTCTAGAGAGAAGGAACACGAAAGGGTGACACGAATGCCAATCAATGTTGGGAGGCAGATGATGAAGTACGAGTAATTTTCTCTCAGCAAGCGCAGTCTCTGTGAGTAAATTTTCTAAGAAATCTTACGCTGATTGGTCCATTTTCTGATTGGGGTATTTTTGAAGCACTGCATGAACTGCACAAAAAACTATAAAAATTTCAGAATCCTGCAAAGTCCTTTTGAAAAAGAAGCCTTCGAGGTCAAAATTATCCGGGAACACCGACCGCACTGATTAAAGTAAGGCTGGAGGACCTACGAATATTAACCCTTTCGAATCCTAGGCCAAATGTACAGAGCGGCAATAGTAATTTCACTCGGTAAACTTTCCATAAATTGCAAAGAAACATTTACGGTAAGTCGTAACGCCGATTAATTTACGCTATAGGGCTAAGAAAAAATCAACAGTTGCAGCGTCTTCAGAAGCCGCAAAATATCACTCAAATATGCGAGCACACACCGCATGAGGAA
This sequence comes from Orchestia grillus, assembly GCA_014899125.1. Classification (NCBI taxonomy): domain Eukaryota; kingdom Metazoa; phylum Arthropoda; class Malacostraca; order Amphipoda; family Talitridae; genus Orchestia; species Orchestia grillus. Next base: position 4,336 of record VOMN01098651.1, on the reverse strand, counting down.
AAGCACGTCTAATTTATCTTTGGTATAACACGAACATTACAATATAATGAAGCTCTAAAACTAATATTATCACAGGGATAGACCCAGATTATTTCTCTTAGAAGACACCCACAGATTACGACTGGGTCGACTCTCGTGTTACGATCTAGGTCATCAGACCTCATGAAAGCAATTTTCATCTGACTCATCGGGTCTAGTGAATTCGAATACAGTTCAGTAATACATCCTGGCGGTTATCACCACCGCACATATTGATCATTTTGTGTGAATGGAAATATTTTGACCATAATAGAAGTCCACTAACCACTATGCGTAAGCTGATGCACAAACAACTTTTATTAACATGATCAGAGCTATGGTGTGATAGTTTGGCAACTATTGCCTAGCATTATCAGAATTCATAATTGCTCAACAGTGTACTCCAATTACCGAAACTGACATGACAAATGCACTAAGAATTAAATACCTGAATTGGCAGTAATTTCTTATGAAAAGAGTTCATAGTTAGACATCAAATGAGAGTTGTTATGTCAACAAGATGATACAAAGGTACAGTCTAACGTTAAATAGAACCGCTTACGACGCAAAATAACTTAGAGGGAGAAGGCGTTCGTGATTGAAAACGAAGTTTCAACGTTCAATCACATTCAAATTCACTACATGAGAACTATATTAAAGATTTCATCCACATTCAAATAGTGACTAACGCTCATGAGCAAAACTTTGCATTGCTACACACACTTCGTCAGTAAACAACGTCACTGAGGCACAGCGGCGGGCTGCTCCATGAATTCAGCTGAACAACATCGTTTGTTTCCTCTCACGAAAACGGTTGGGAGAATATTTTAAGCTCCTATCAGAGCTTTAAGTTGTGCATGGCACGAGGCGTAAAATTTCACAGTAGAAGTCGTTGTGACAGAACAATTCATAATTTCAACACTAACTTGGCACACGCCTGCTTTCGTTGAACACCAAGCCCGAGACAGAGAGAGAGAGGGAGAGAGAGGATGAGAGAGTCAAGTGATTCCAAGGTAAACATTTCTCACCAATAAGTATAACAAACAACAATTCACTTGAGACCGTAACGCGATGATTGATCACATGTTTTCATAGAGCGGTTCTATTTCAGGCGGAGGCGGCGCAACAAACACAGCTCCGTGCGGCGGTCGCTGCGGTTGCCTTCTGGTGCTACCGCGTGAGGCTCCGCCCACACCGCCGCGCCGGTCGTTGGAGAAATAAATTCTAAACCGATCAGATCGTGACGGTAACGGAGGTAATGCTCTTGGCTGAGAGTTAGAGGACCGGCTGCTGCTCGCGCTCCCTGTATAGTATAAACTCTCGTAGAGCGTTGAGTTGGAGGGCCGGCGTTGGCCAGCATAATAATGGTAGGGTGACGGCGTTGGCGTGTCGTCGTCACTCGATAAGAGTGGACGAGGGGCTGGGGAAGTTTCGGGACTGGGAGCGTGAGGAAGCAAGGCACAGCTCGGAGTCTCACTAATGCTGCAACTACAAGTTTCTGTCCCTCCTGAGAGCAAGAAAAAAGACCAATTACAGACCATGATCTCCAGCTTTTGGAGATCATGGAAGATGACTCAACTCCCTGAGAAACAACACCCATGCATGAAGAGACGTCTATGTGACAGGATATACCGGTTAAGTCAAGGCTTCTTTTAACGAGGCTCCTGCTCTAAAATTACGCCGCATTTTTATCAGACCTGTAACATCTTGTGCCAATAATTCGGAACTAATAAGGAAAAGTACGAAAGCGCACTGAATTCATTAAATCCTAAACAATTTGGCAAAGTAATATTGTATCAAATTACTAATAGCTTCCTGTGAGGTAAAATTGAGAAAGGACACATTAGCTGTACATAAAGTTCTATATCGGAATCGTAAATTTTCAGCTCGGAGAATAGAAGAAAACGAAGCATATTGGGATAGCCAAGCTGTTCGTAATTGGGGGCTCGGAACAGTTCGACAGCGCCCTAGGCTCCCGCTGTTAACAACTCGTGTAAGTAAATTCCAAGTTGACAGGGCTTGGAATTAATTAGGAAGACTGTAGACGCAAGCTTGGGAATACTGGAATGTGCTCTTTAAAGGGAGAGAAGCATCAAGAGCTAACAAATTCGTCCAAACGGTCTGTGGATCAGGTCTCAGACGGTGCCAACACCACTGAAAAGAAAAGCTCACGAACAACATGAAATCGAGATCACTTGCTTAAGAATGTGAACAAGCGTATTAAAACTGTTTCGTTGTGCAGCCTGTCTTAATAAAACGAACTCGAAACATGTATAATCTATCTCAATACAATTATTTCAGGTGAAATTCTTAAAAAATTGTGAGGTCCAAAAATATTTCGAATACAAAATGCAGAAACAAGTTCCAACACAAGTGCTGCGAGCTTTCAGCATGCGAAGTGAGTAGATTTGGCCAACAGCAAATAGAAAATTCAACGACTTGCTTGAAATTGTTTTTTTTTTAACCGATACTGCAAGAGTAAGATAACTAAAACAAACAAAAACATTCATTTTACCGCACGAAAGCACGAACTGAAGAGAGAACAAAGTATATTTTCATTTGGAAGAAAAGTAATCTAAGAAAAAGCACAAGCTCTGTATCGTATCCTAAAAACGCTACAAGAAAACGACAAGAAAAACAGATGACTTGGATAGCGAGCAAATTCAAAAATAAAGTACAATGAGTTTAAATTCGACGCTTTGAAGAAAAATGCGCTGCATGGTAAAATACAGTTATGAGTATCAGAGAAAAAAGGAAATTCTACGTAATCGATGCAATTCAGGACAGTCTATGATTTGACATAAAATTTTGCTCACATTAATTTTGAATCCTGAACATGCAACCGGTAAAATTCTTTATGAATTGCTGGAATCTTCATGAAACAAATTCAATACGAACGAATAAACGTGTACGTGAAATGAAACAGCTCAAGCGTGTTAGTATACACAAAATGTAAAATGAAAAATATAAGAATTCACTACAGAAATGAACCCGATAAAGAGAAAATATACTGTATAAACACATATTATATGGAATAAAATAGCATTTGAAGGTTAATACTTACACCAAGAGCGAATTAAAACTTACCCATTTAAGAGAATACAACAGAGAAGAAAAACTGGTACGAAAGTACACATATACCAATATGCTGTGATACTATCTCCGCATAAACCAACAGCGAATTTAAAAACTTGGATATTTCCCAGAACAGAACAGAGGGAACAGTTGGTAGGAAACTGACATACTGCGACACACATCTGTGTACGGAAACCAGCATTGAATGTAAAACGCATACGTTTGGCAGACACAAGACGCTTGACAGATATAAGAAGACTATCAGGTACGAAGGTACGTTTGGCAGACACAAGACGCTTGACAGACACAAGAAGAAGACCATCAGGTACGAAGGTGTGTTTGGCAGACACAAGACGCTTGACAGACACAAGAAGACCATCAGGTACGAAGGTACGGTTGGCAGACACAAGACGCTTGACAGGCACAAGAAGAAGACCATCAGGTACGAAGGTGTGTATGTACGTAATATACCTGACGATATGCTGTGATATCTGTGGTGTCCAGACGTGGCCAGGTGGTGCGGCTCAGGCGTATAGACATGCAAGCTGCGCTCTCCCAGCTGGTGTCGCAGTTGGTGTTGGTGCAGCAGTGGTGGCTTGTACCGGGGCCCCATCCTCCCTCGGGGGGTGATCAGCAGAGGGGGAGCGGAAGGCAGGTCTTCGTATACGATGCCACCGTTCATTTCAGTACAGTTTTTCGCAGACCGGCATCTGTTGATTCTGAACCTGGAATTGATCGAAAAAAAATACTGAAAAAATGCTTTAACAAATGCTGCAAAATTACGCGAGTTCATCTCACGCGGGGTTATTATTTTTGTAGCGTGACGTCCGTCAATACAAAGTTGTTCACACATATTGACAAGGAATTGGCCAAAATACACATATCTTCAAAGTGCAATCAACGACCGACAAAACAATTCACAAAATCTAAGTAACCATTGATACGTACATCGAAATAAACCCATACACGGCGGTTGTATCTCAGGATCAAACGAAAAAATCATGGAAACAACAAAAAAAATGACAGTACAAGGAAACAACTCCAAGTGACGAACTCTATGTCAAAGTAGCACGGAAATTGAAATAACTGAACAATAAGTACATCCACGGGAGTAGCATCAATTACTAGAAAAAAAGCTTAGCAGCAAACCAAAACATAAATAGAAACACGATCGTTGCTATAAAAACCATATATGGACACTCATACCAATCTGGTTTCGTAAAATTACATCATCAGTGAATGT
>VOMN01098649.1:0-34803 GCA_014899125.1 Orchestia grillus | reverse complement strand
CATATGGCATCGTTCCATCATCAAACCTAATAACCTAGTCACTTCTTTTGTTTTTCAACTGGCCACTCCCGAGCAATGTAGCATAACGCCCCCAGCAGCAGCCGCTTTAATTTTCACATGGCCTTAGAGCTTCGATAATCGAGTCAATCTTCAGCAGCCGTGTCGTCACCCAGCACGAGCACGCCTCGCTGCACCATCTGATGACCCTGGCAGCTGTGACCCGACCGCGCTTGTTCAGCTCGCTCGTCTGCCGCTGATGAACCTTATGTATTTTATCAAAATCTTGTTCTGCATTTGCCTGACGTAATGTTACTCTCTATTTTGTATACGTATTGTGTGAAATAAAGTATAATTTCAATGTGAATGTCGTATCTTCATTGTAAACGCGTTTCTCCATTCAGTACGTTGTGGAATTTTATTTCAACTTAATGAAAATCTCTTCACCAATATGGTAAAAATTATCTGTGTCCATTGCTGTCTATGAGGCTGCCAGATATAGCACGTGTCAACCATTTTACTGTGTGGGCTCGAACCAATGATAACTCTCTCTCATAGAACACGCACGCTGCAACCGACGTTTGCATCATCTCATTATGCGTACTTGCACTTGTATGAAATTTTTGCCGACTATATCTACGCAAATCGATGCTTGAACAGCTGTTGATAATGAACGTAGTGTTTGTTCGTGACACTTGAGCGTAACTGAGGTCATGTTCGTTTTTTTGCTGCCGAAGAATTTATGTATGTACTCGTATAACAGAAGCATCGCAATCGCGATGCAAAACTTTGACAAAGGCGTAATTGATATCATTTTGTTTTAAGAGGTACTGTTACTTTGTTTTTTCATTACTCGTTTGTGCCCAGAGAATACGGTGAAGGGAATAATTCTTCAGTGATTCCTTAGGGAAACGCGTTTTTGGGGATAGGAAGTATTCCTTGGTTCACGTTTAGAAGACCTGCAATTAGTGTCTGTGTAGCAGTAAGCGTCCCGTATAGAAACCTAGCGTTCCTGAGCGTCACAGTGGAATTACTCGTCCTCAGGGTCACGATCTATTATGAGTTTTAAATATAGATCATGGTGGCCATTATTGTTCATTTTATTCCTATTCTTGTCTGGGAGGTGGCCGGCGTTTAATTTTGGTGAACTCGTTGCCGATAACTGCATTTCTTCTATTACTGTAGCCTCCCAGCCTTCTGTTTTTTCGGTGAAGGATCATTTCCTGTCAAAGAATGTGGCTTTGAAACTTAATGCGTCCGTGTCCATTATATGGTCTTAGTTTAATCTCAGCTTCAAAATTCCAGAACCTGTATATATATTTATATGTATGTGTGTATGTATTTATGTGAGTATGTATGTATGTATGTTTGTATGTATGTATGTGTGTGCGTATGTATGTGTGTATGTATGAATATGGGCACTCTTTCCAAAATTGGTCACTACAATATTTAACTATTATGTGTTTCATGAAATATTGGATACACAAATATATATTTGTGTGCTTGATAAACATTATTGTATAGTATGCATAAATATTAAATACACATTTCTATCAAGTATTTAACTCTGTGGGTTGTTAAACTCTGATTTTCCTCTGCGTCATCAATCATAATATGTTTATGTTTATTTTTATCACAGTTAAACGTTTTACAGGTCAATGCTCTAAAGTTGAGGAATTGAGAACCGCTGCTGTAATGAACTAATTGCGGCTCGGTCCCGCAAGTGTTCGGTCAGAAACCCATCCTTTTGTTCTTGAAGTCCCTTTCTGCTGGAGCTTATTTGGCTCTTTGTCCAGTGATGAGCTCACGTCATGTGTTCCTAATTCGTCTGAAGCAAACTTCGGAAGTGTGAAGTTGTCAGGAGCAAGTTTACGACAATCCTAATCGAAGTTTTCCTTGATTTCTTTGTGCTGGTATGTCCTGAACCAATGAGGTATTTCCGCAAGTTTTGGTTTTGTGCCCGCTATTGTTCAGTTAATAGGATATTTTCTTCAGTTGTGTGAAAGAGAATCAGGAACGAATGATCTTCGATCCTTTTTGCGATATCGATTTTTGGTAAAAATTGCGTGAAATGACATGGTGGATTAAGACGATTGATCTTTTTTTAACTTTTTATGATTAAACTCAATTGACAGTCAAAAAGGCAACTTTTCATTAGGAGCTATCATGGAACGCAACGGTTTGTTAGATTGCATCGTTTTATCTACAAGCATGAGAACAATTTGTAAAGAAACTGTTTCGCAACTTCAATTGTTTTTAAAACTCATTTCTCTATATACTCTGTCACAGATTAGTAAGAACAAATCATTTACGCGGGCAACTCTACTAATAAACTGTCAAATCTTCCTCGGGAGGACACTGTTAGGTTACCTCAGCTATAGATAGGCCTTCGGAAATTCCATCTTCTGTGCCCACTTTATTTCCTTCAATTTTACTATTTATTTGCTAACTCTTCTTTGTCTTTTCTTACTCTTCATTTTCAACTTTTTTCTCTGCGCATGGGATCCTGTATGAGAGCACACCTTGTGCATAGATTCCCCGTTATGTACAGTCCAAACTAAATGGTCCGTTCTTTTTTGAGGCGATATACTGTACACTATAACTACTATACGAGTAGTTTGAGTCACTGAGGCGATGCACTCTATACCACCATTGTTTCAACTTCTACTGTCGAACTGTCTGATATGAATATTATTACTGAAAGCTGGCTTACTTTATTTCACTCGAGATGAGTGTCAGGTTACGAAGATGGTCTCCGTCACATCGTGGATTATCAACAAAGAGTCACACTATTCAATCTAAAGGGCACGCACTTTTCGGCTCGCGATGCGATTTTAACTCGAAACGTGATAAGGAGTTAGCGCAATTGACATCGACTGACTATGGCAACGACCGCCTTGAACTTATGAGGGTGAAGAGTGCGGCCCCCTGAGTGGCTTGAAGACGCTCTCTGAAATAAATTGAGGGAGTGTTTCTATCATTACAAACCTGCAATTTTACTCTCACTTTAATTTGGTTAAACGCCTAATTTTAAGCTCATCGCTACGTGAATTGTTCTTCATTTCTGCGTAGGGACTATCAAAGTAAGAAATCACAGGATTTCTGAATAGCGAAGCTTGTCTTCCCTAGCTCCTTGTTGAGTGATACATTAGCTATGTTAAAACCACACTTTTCACGCTGCGCAAGGTAAAAGATTTTTTGAATTTGGGCCCTAATGAAACATTTTTTCAATTTTTGTAGAATTTATCTTCCTACGTACGTGCGATGCCAGATTTTCTATGTTCATTTTTATGAAGTGAGTTTCTCCGTATTCTGGTTTGAGACTTATTCAGTTCAGTTTATGTGTTCAGTTTCCGTTAAGTTGTTGGGTGTGGGCGAATTCACTTTATTTTCACCGTTTCGAGTAGTTTTCCGATACTACTTCGTTAGAGTGAACTGTTAAGCTGCAATTTTTTGACTTCTGCAGTTAGTTGGTCTGCTGGATTTGTAATTTTGTAAGCAGAGTTCTGTGAAGACCTCATTGGGTACAACTACTACCCCAATGATGTACACCTCTAGGCAGGAACTTACGATACATTGGGTCCATGAAGGCTGGACCTAGGGCTGCTCAAAATACGGTAAATGGAGGCATTCCTCGAGGTATGCCATACTTTTTACAAGCACCGTTTGATTTGATCTCAAAATTTTTACTCTCATCTTTTTGAAGTATATACTCTTACATCAAGAGCACATATTTCAAATACTTGGAGCTAAATATTTTGAACGCAAACCAAAGCGTGCTTATAATATGTCCATATCGCGAGGATCGCCTGTGTAATGACCTGATGCATTTGAGAATTCCAAAGCTGTTCTTGTTCTCGTCACCACAAGTTGTGACTGTTTGTCCGATACGGAATCAAACTCTTTTTATTACTGTTCATATCGATTAAAACACTGCTAGATTTTTCCAGGGAGTATTATGGATTTGTTTTACAAAGATGTTTAGTGTCCAGAAAATAAAGCCCGAACAATACGGCCATGTATGGTGGCTTTGAAAAATAAAATCCCTAGGGTTCTGGATTCAAGTCCTAATATCATAATTTTGAACTTAACAGCCCAAAATCTTATGGATTTTAAACTTATGTCCAACAAGGAACTGCTCGCTCCTGACCTTAACAATTTTTTGCGTTTTTTGAAAGCGTTCTCGCGTGATCGTCGCCTCCGAAGCATTTTCTCGTTCCATAATTTCCGTCGGTCGGTAGCAGCGTGAGCTCGCAGCGCGTTTTGAGGACACTTTTTCCTTCGCACGTCAATTTTCGGAAGGTGAAACCTCCGTGCATCGCGTGCTTGAAGTCTGTGCTGCTCAGCGATGCGGTTGTCACGAGTGCGCGTGCGTCTCACGAGCGAAATTCTTCGCACAGAACTTTTTATATTCCCTCAATAGCTGACTTCGGCAGCGTCATTCTGGTCAGGGAACGTTTCTTATTGCATCTACTCATAAAATGCGCTAAAAGCGCTGGGTTTTGCTGCTCAAGGCAGTTTGTATGTACTTGCGAGTGGTGTAAAATCTAGTAGCATTGTCGCTAGCGTGCTATTACGCGCTCATGCTCGCTTGCACCGCTTTCTATGCTCCGGGTAGAAAGTAATGAGCTCAATTATTAAGCAGCGAAGATACAGCATTTTCTTTCATTTACTGCCCATGTCATAACGTTATAGTATCTGCAATGAGAACAAGCTGACAGCTCATCTTTAAGTACCGTTATAGGTTTTTATTGTAACCATTGTAACCATTGTCATAAATTTTTATTATAACCATTGTCATAACATTATAGTATCTGCAATGAGAACAAGCTGACAGCTCATCTTTAAGTACCGTTGTAGGTTTTTATTTTAACTAACCATAGATTTGTTGTCATCCGGGATCTTCTTGTGGTGTGTGGTGAGTTCAGAAGCTGTTTATCAACTTACCGAACTCTGATTGTGCCTAACGAAGTAACTACTCGTTTCGTATCGAAATAGAACGGTAAGTTCCGTGATTATGAACCCATTCCTGTATCTGAGGAATTTCATGAATGGGAAACTGTCGAGACTGTCACATCGACCAGATTTTAGATGATTGCTCACCTGAGTAGAGTTTGTTGGGCCTATCGTCGCTGGACGTGAAGCGATCTACCAGTTTATGAATGGGTTGTATTCTAACTCGAAAGGTTATTTTTATGCATTACGAATTAAATTTTACACTGGGCTGCTTTTAAGCGAAAGTAGGTAATATTTTGGAAGATCTGTGCTTGTATTTTTCCATTTTAGTGCTGTTTCTGTTCCATAAACATACCCAGTTACGCTCTTTTTGCTTCAATTTTTTAACGCTGATAAGTCGACTTTGTCTTCTTCATTGCAGTTCCACCGATTAAATTAATTTATTGTATTCTGATCATCCAAAAAGTCACGGATTTTACGTTGTTCCTTCAGTAGGAAAATCATCCGCATAATACTCGGTCTACGCGCTTGCTTCGTGCCGTCAGTTGCGCAACTAGAGAACGCGTTCTGTCTTGGCTCCTGCTGGCGTTCCCGATCTCGAGTCGATTCCCAGCGTTCGAAAAGTTGTGTGGATGAGGTGCGCGGTTGATACACTGCAACTCACGTTGGGCCGTGTAATGCTACGTTCAAGTTAATTTTCATTTTTAATGTTTACAAATTTTAATCAACATTGTGACGAAAATATCCTCTTTTCAAGCATACTAATTAACTTCAGAATAAAAGAAGTTAACTGCCCCCTCGAAGTCAATGAATTCTCTTAATAATTTAGTTACAAACACGTACATTGCTTGATGTATATCACTGAAGAAATGTATAAAATGGTGACACAGCGCCAAAGAAGCCGTAAACGAGGTTACAGCCTCCAGCTGTCGCATTTTTTTTATTGTGGAGAACAATGAGATGTTTTCTCAGGGTCGGAGTGTCACACTGCAAGCTGGCGGTATTTGCCACAGGTCACGTCAGGGCGTTGCACGATCTGTCATCCTCATGTATCGGCCTCGACTCCCCAGTTTAAGGTTCTCACCAGAGCACCGATAATTATCTCAAATTCCGTCAACCCGAGCATTTTTATCAATTCTTTTACACATTAATCGATGAGACAGCGATGATGTTAGATAGGGTCAAACGAGTTTACGCTGTAGTGTGACGATTTCAAAGCCTGTAAATGGATTAATAGTGGAACTTTACGAATGCATTCGAAAGAACCGACTACACATCCCGCCAAGGTATACCAGCGAAAACTAATGAGCCCCGTGCGGGTGTGTGCATGCCGGGCCATTCATCCAAAATGCACGAGGTGCATGCATGGCTACGGTCGAGGGTGACGATGTGTGAACTCACGTCATCTTGAGGCATGGATGGGCCTTTGCTGCATGAGAGGAAGGCGCTCAGTTGAGTAAGTAGTTGATTCACGATATCGACTCCATCTTTCGTAGGTGCGTGATGCATTCATGCGCGCCAGGTTGTGAAGAGTTTTTGGTCGTGTGTGTAATGATGTTGACATACTATACGACTTCGGAAGGCACAAAGCTTTGGAGCCTCTTTTGCTGCACATCTTCTCGCATGAGCGTCTTTCCTCTTGGCGGACGAGTAAATGTAAGTGCGGACAGTACCCAGATTTACACTTTGCTGCGTGGAAATTCCGTTTGAGCGTAGCTCGTTTATCTCCGTTTGTGTCCGGATGTTACTTTTTACCCTAAAGTGTTTTATGCCAATGCTTTTTTTCTTATATTGGACTATATTTCTGACTATGAATTTTTGGAAGTCGCGGGCAATATTCAAGATGAACTGTAGTGCTTTCGCTAGATTATAATTTTTCATCCTAAATAAATTCGATTGCTAAACGTTGGGTATACTTAAAACTATCTGAAAAATCTTTCCCGCGCGTTTAATTCCCTAAACTTGGAGTATTTGTTCTCTGACGAGGTGTTTATTAATTTATTCTTATTATCTTGAGCGCGATAATGATCTAATTAAATGAAAACTATGACTTATGAGTAGAATTTTCTCCCAAGAAGTCAACATATTGATCAATTTTTTGCTACCGATTCCAAGAGAATGAAACATTCGAGTTTCATTTTCTCTTCGTGAAAATTGAAACTTTCTTCGTTTTTCAGCTGGTAGCATTTCAAGTCTAGCAATTGCGCTTTCCCCCATACTAAGACGAACGACAGTGTTTCTTTATTGGATTTCTTTATCGAAGACGCTTTCTCTTTCTTCGAATTTGTCCGGCATCGGAAGCACAGCTTTTCCGCTTCTGATCTGCGCTCTGACCGCTGACTCTGTCTCGTGCGTGAATTATTTAAAGAACCGGGGCAAGTCATCCCTGAGGACGACTTTGTATTATGTGGTTTTCTTAAATTTTCATATCACGCGTGATGCAATCCTGCAATTTCGGATGCGTAGCCTCGTGTTATACAGGTGGCCCAGAAGTATCTGACTCCTTTAATAAGGATGCCATATTTCAACAGGATACCGTATTTTATTGGAATACCATATTTTAATAGGATACCATATTTAATAGTATATATATGTATGTGTAACTTGGTATCCTATTGCTCAGCACCGCAAGTGTCAGTTACTTCTAGGCCACCCTGTAATTACAATTTAGAATTTTTAATTAATGTGTTTGACAATGTGTTCTAATTCGTAGTAGACAAGCGAAATGCTGGAAAATTTCTGTTCGAGATAATTTTATGGTAATTAAAGAATTTGTATTAATTTTTCAGCAGCTTATCTTTTACCTGTTATTGGGTAAAATTATTGTGCAGCATTAGTTTTCCATATCATCTACACCGAAAATGCTAAGAATGAACGCTTTTTTAAAATAATCGAGCTCTAATTTTTTTTTCAAATGCCACGTTTCATATGTTAATCTTACATAATTTTGAAGTTAATATAAAAAAAATTGTAGTCAAGCTTGTAATAAAGTTCAAAATTTAAGCTGTTATATAGATACTGCCACTCGAGCTAATTCAGTTGTTCCAGAGCACTTGGAGAAATCGCTTCATGTTTGGGTGGAATCAGAGCGCGGTGACAGGATCAGAATTCCTGAAGCTGCGTCGTATAACCGAGTTAATGGCGCACTGTGACCTACTAATTTCACGATGGACATCAACTTTTGTTGTCAGTTCAGCCTTGATTTTCCCTTCCAGAAGCTCCTCTGTTTTAGAAACGTGAACTCTTGGTCGTTGCCTCTTATCTGGGAAGTATGATAGACCCAAGCGCGTAATTCGTATTTGCTGCCAAATGATACAACGAATTCCGTTGTGTCTCTTGCCAGAACAATGGTACGACATGAGCCTTAACAATGCAACAGATTTCGTGACTTGCACTTATTTCGAAGGTGTTGCACTTCACGGGAACGCTCAAGAAATCAGGTCTTTTCATCAGGTTGCGTAACACTTCTAAATTTCATGGAATGTGTAGTGTTCTTCTGTGAAATGGAGTCAAAATTTTGTCTGCCTAAAAAGAAGTAGCCTTCAAAACCTGGTGTTTCAGATGATGAAAATGATGATGACGTCGCCTGTTTGAAATCAATCGAGTTATTGTTTTTTTTAGTAAATTCTCATGGTAATTAAAACTACAGCTCAAAATATTAAATGGATACTTGAACTAGACTGAGCGATAAGCTGGTCGCTTGTACGAATATTTCTTGAAGAGAACATCCATGTTACTTAGTTGAATGTGTGCTAAACAACTAACCAGTCCTCTTACATGATTGTACGAATTACTTCAGTTTATCTATCCGTACACGAAGGTAAGAGTCAAAGCAAACCATATCTATTTTGACATTGCGGGCCTGTGGCACAACCGGTCGGTCACACAGTGGTCGCCAAGGCGGAGCATTTGTGGGTGTGTCGATAGAAATTGTCACGTCTCCTACTTTTTCCCCTCTATCAGGTTCCATATACGTCGTATCAGCCTTGAAGTGCCATGTTCAGAAACCTGAATCGTGCCACCACATGAAGCAGGGAACTCTCGGACAAATCTCAAAGTTGAATTTATTCTAGTGTTGCGCTCTGATACCCAAGTGGACGCATTTTTCGAATTCAACGTGTAATGTGGCTTTTCTAGTTCTTTACTGATATCCAAGCTGTAACCAACCATTTCTTTTCAATCAGAGCTCTTGCTCTGATGTTGAGTTTTTTTGCTCCAATGTTGAGTTTTTTTAAGCTTAACTTATGTTAACGTGAACGTCACCGCGATTTTCACAATCTGAAGTACGCGTACTGAAATTTTCACTTCCCCAGGCCTTATTTAAATATCAGCAATGTATCCAGCGTGTGTAAGACCGCCTTGAATCTATGATGGATATTTCCTTGAAATGTGGAATCCGCTAATCGACAATTCACGTTTCATTCTATCATTCGCTACTGCCTCAGCTTAGACAACTGAATTAAAAGGCATTTATACCATCGGGTACGTTGATTTTTTCATACCTCACTGACATCCACGAATATTTATACGTAGTTCAGAAAGTCTCGGTGCTCGAGTTTCAGCCCCTGTGAATAGCTATAGTTTTTAGAATTTATATAGTAACATAAATCTAAACGACTTTCAGAATAATGAGCCACTTCCATGCATCATGCAGCCTTTAATCTTGATTAGCCTCGCATTTTTCCCTCTCCATGCTACCTCTGCAATTTGGCGCGTGCATTCTGCGCAGCTGTCATTCGGGTCCCTGTGGCCTCAGCGACGTGATGCACATCATGGCGAGCCCATGGTCCAGGCAACCTTGAAGTTTGCTCTGCTGCTCTCGGGAAAAACTGGGCCACTTGAATCTCCCGAGAAAAAAATCTGCGAGTTTCTCTCGACGAATCGAGGATGATTTCACTAATTCCTTACAGGGTAGAGTTAACAGGGATTTTTTCCTGACCGTAAAAAATTCTTCAGCTGTTGATCGAAAAAATTTGCCGTGGAGGTCGTTCGCTTGCCTTTCAGCCTGCATTACTTCGAATTCATTTGTGCTTGAATAGATCGTTAATCTATGATAATTCCATTTTTAAACAGTGGAATTATACTTAAGCTTAAGATGTTCCAGTGCTATTCGGTAAATCTGTACTTTGTAAAGTAGTTTACTTACACGATTTTAAATTACATTTTAAGGAAATGCAAAGTTCAGCCCCTGGATTCGATGGATGGTTTTCTTCTGCTTTTGATAAATTGTATTTTTGGTTGCATGTGGAGAAATTAACACTGCTCAGGTGGGGGTAGAATTCTTGATCTCTTCTGTGTGGGAACATCCTAATTTTGTAGCTCCTGGCGGACCTCCTGTATGTGTGCGTTCGTGTTGTCTTGGGGACTCACCCCTTCTCTAAGACGTCTCTTCCGTTACTACCTACTGTACAGGTAGTGTCGACAGCGTTCGTGGCTTATTTGATAGGCGTCTTCTTTTCCCTCCAATGGATGACTAACTTGTACTCCTCGTTAGCGTTCGGTGCGATTTCCGTCCATGCCAGTCATCATTTTTCCTTTCATTTGGATATGCACTTCCCCTTTTCAAAATCTCTTCGAGTGGTTGTAGGTTAGTGCTGAGCTTAGTCTAAAATTTCAACCAATAATTTTATACCAATACTAATGTTTATTACGCCACGTACCTCTGGGTAATTGTATCGCCTGTATTTCGAGTGGTTATTGAATGGTACCGCTGTTTTTTTTTTAACTTAATCGAGCCTTCCGCAATCAATGCGCTGCTACGGAAATTTTCAAATAATTATTCTTTCTGTGCACACACTGACTGACGCTAAAAGCGTCATTTCCATGAGGGTGATTATCGCCTAACACGTTTCCAGTCATAATGTAGTTCGACTGCACATACCGATAAGTAGCTTTTAAGAGTCAGTATCAAAACGTGTTGTGCTAGAATCCATTACAATTCACATTCAGCATGTGTTCTTCAAGTGAAACTTACTGATCTTGTAGAACTTTGTGTGTAGCCATTTCATGGTCACTGTGCGAGTGCACTCTTTCTAGTCGTATTTTTTTGCCGTAAGCAAAGTTGAGTTTTTGCCGCTACTGGTCCGTCCGGAACTGCAAGGAAGGCGCGCGTGGGAGCCTCCCCTTGTTGCTTCCTGACGGCATTCTCATGCGACGCCCTTTGCACTTCGTGTTTCCTCGTGAGAGGCTTACTGGCCTGACGTGACGAGTCTCTGCTGACGTGACGAAGGTAACGGGTATGTCTTCTACTGATGTGCTAAGGTAACGTGTATGTCTTCTCCTGATGCGCTAAGGTAACGGGTGTGTCTTCTACTGATGTGCTAAGGTAACGGGTATGTCTGTTGCTATCATACGAAGATAATGAGTATGCTTGCTGCTGACGTGACGAAGGTAACGTGTATGCCTTTGGCTGACGTGACAAGGGTAGCGTAGAGGTCCGGAATATTGCTTCGTAGCTCCAAACGGTAGCTCAATCTTTATGACCGATATTGCTCATCTGTCCTCGAAACTACGTGTAAAAACTTGTGCATGTTTGAAGGTCCTGCACATGATGTTGGCATCCTAAACTGTTACCCCGACAACGCAGCCGAAGAAAATGTGCCACTCTGCAGGGAGACAGATATCGTGATCTAGCTCACTTGAAAAGCGCTGCTCTCACAAATGGTCAATCTTGCGTTGACACGAGTGTACATCACATTTTAGCGATTGGTTCGCGAGCGTTGTTCTATATTACGTTTGGTGTCGATACACGTGTTGTTTCTATTGACTGCCACCGAAAAAAAGTGCCAGTGGGCAACAATATCATCTTCAGTTTAAAAGGTATTTTACGCTGGGATCAATGTGTAATGTCACTTTATAAATTAAATTTATTGAAATTCTCTCCTGTTTATGTGACTAATCGTAAGCATGGACTTCGAAACTGCTGTTATCCTCTAATATTAGAATATGAAAACACCCTCACTTTTACTTCTGTGTAATTTTTATTCATTGAAAATCGTTGAGGCGGAAACTCGTGACAATCAGCGATGCAAAGAGTCGTAGCAACTAGGAAGTGGCGCTGGGACGGAGCGCTCGGTGCCGTTGGAGTCGTTGCACACGCTTTCATTTTCTTTCTTCTTTTTTACTTTTCCTCATCCTCAGATGTGTCTCACAAATCCAGTTTGCTACATTTATTGACAAAGAATTCGTTTCCTTACCTAAAGGATTCTGATTACTCGGAATCAAAATTTTTTTGTAATACTATAGAATTTTTTGTGACCATACTGAATTATAAGATTCACTCATTTTTAGAAATTCAGAATTTATTTTTTACTCTAAAAAATTATCTCAAAAGAAGTTAGTATCTCTCACCTTCCACTTGTTTGCGTTTATTTCTCCGTGATGTAAGTACTAGTTAATGCCTAGCTGTTTGGTCATCAGCGTGGGGCAAATTTTGAAGCCTTACTGTTTGCTAAACGTGAAACAAAGCTCCAAATATTTTAAGGAGCATTAAAATAATTTCATGCGCTCCGCTGAGCGTCCGGACGTTTTTCAACGAGCGTTTCTTCCTTGAATAGCAGCCCTGAAAAAAGTGCCAGCTCCCGGTTCCAATTCTGTTTGTAACCACTGGAGTGAGTAAATGATCTGTTAGTGGTGAGCCACGTTAGAAGCCGGTCTTTGATTGTCTTGCCTGAGAAACTAGGCTTTTATTTTCGTTTTAGGTTGAGAGGACCGCTCACCCTCAATTCTCTTCTATCTCTCTCACCCTTGTGAGCTCAGTCATTGTCTTGTACCAGTATGTACTGTTCATCAGTATTTTTGGTTCTTAGCTTATAGAAGTATCGGCTATCTGTAAGTTTCAGAGAGACTCTTGAAAACTAATCGTTGTGCATACTCATTTATATTTTGTTGATACCGCATTTGAAGCTTCAGCGAGGCTTCTTGTGCACAGCACGCCGTCATATCCTTTCTCGAGGTATCCGGCGTTCCATCATTAAAATTTTGACGACCTACCATTAATGAAGCTTTGTGTCTCTATTGTTGTATTTCTTGTCTGTAGCAAGTACACATGATCCGATTCAATTTATGCAAAGAATTGTCTTTGTTTTTTCGTCCGATTATTTTTGTTTTCGGTTATCACATCGCTTGACTATAATTGTATCAAACTGAACTACGGAAGATGCGGAGTGCAGCTAGCGGTTCCGCCCGTTGATCTTATCCTTGACATTTAATGATGGTGTTGGCTTCCTTTAGGTAAGACGCGTGATCTTTGGCCCAGGCGGGAAGCTGTTTCCTCACGTGGTCTGATATGCGTATCCTCTGTCAGGTCTTTTAGTTGTACGTTGTTCTTGCTTAGATGAGATGAACTCGAAAATCAATTTCTTAGCCACCTTTGTAAAATAATTTTTAGGTTTTTCACACAATCTAATCATACTATTCTAGCGATCTTTTACGTACTCTGAGCAGTCTGGGTGATCTCGATCCTCTCGTAGTTATAATCGTTTATGATTAAATTGTCCAATTTACTCTTTTACAAATGTCCCGCTCACGCATAATGAAATAAGCCTGAATCTCACTTCTTCAATCTTTCAACCAAAACCACGCCTGAATCAACGTTTTGCATCAAATATCCTGGCCTCCGTATTTGAATGTGCTTGGTTGCGCTGTCAGTAATTTTTACACAATGTAGAGCGTGGAATTGTTGAGACGTAGCTGCAGAAAGTGGACCGGCAAACACGCATCGCAGCTGCCGCATGACCGACCGTGTTCTTCTTGTGGCCTGTGCAGCCGCCACCTCTGGTCACGCCAACCCGCACTCTCCCAGTCCCATTGTTTTGGTGCGAACTGAACATTTGCATCTTAGCTCTGGGCCTTTGTGTTCAACGAACAGCAGCGCATAAATATTTTTTTATTAAAAAATAAGTTCTTTCTGGATTTGCTGACTCGAGGAACTTTATAAACTGTATTAGGTTACATTTTAGGACTACGCTCTCAGTCAAGGTTTTTATCTTTTGTGAGGAAATTATGCAATTCTTGTGTTAGGATGTTATTTTTGATTATGTTAGCAAAAATAATTATACGGTCTAGTGATGCTCTGTGCATCTTGGAAACTTGCGTCATTATGATGACTATGCAATTTTGAAACATAATTGAAAATCATTGCAACACCGAGTTAACACTGTGAAGTTAACGCATCACTTAGCAATCATGTAGGAATTTTTGTAGGCTTGCATTATATACTAGAATTTACTCAAATTTTCATTCCTTTCGATATAATTCTCATACTTTTATTCGTATTCATACTTAGCATTTTCATCATTTGCTTCAGGTTCGGTTATAATTTTTCATCATTTACGAAAAAGTATGTCTTCTGTCATGTTCAAGTTACAGTATCAACTCTTCTTGTAAAGATCATTTTAGATCAATTATTAATTAATGTTTCCAATTTAATTAACTCTATTTTTTTCGCTGTATTTTTGGTTAGAAGTGTTTGCTTGACTTACCTTGCATGGACGAAGCCCAATTCAATCGGTTCAAAATCATATATCTAAGCACCTTTTTTTATAAAAATTTCCAAATTAATTTTATGAACATGATAATTGATTATTAATGAGTTATTACACATACATGTGATAGGAATTGACATAAGAGTCTCGTCTGGATATATTTGGTGCATTTTAATCATTTGAATGCTCTTTTAAATTTACGAAATACTTGTTTATTTAACTTTTCCCTGTAAGGGATCACGCGAATTTACGTCATACTTATTCATTAAACTTTTCCGTGTACGGGATCCTGTATACACACATTTTATTTGAAAATGGAATTTTATCCATTTCTAATTGTCCTTGTTCTTACCTGGAATGTAAAATGTTTCTTATGCCTACAAGGCCTTGAAATTTCTTATGGAATGATTTTTGAGTTCATCTCTTGTGTTAGAAACTCTTATACAAGTTCAAATTCATTATTTGCAGGTCATAAATCCGAAAGCCTGACACTTTTGTAGAAATAACTCAAACTTTTAAACGCTCTTCATCAGCCTATCCTCAAATTTTTTATGCTGTATAAAGTTTGGTATAAATGTTGGCAAAAATTATTTCTATAACATGGTACATCATAGTTGTGGAAAAATGGGTGAAAATTGGAAAATAATAGTGTGGTATAAATTGTACTCCTTATCCGTGTGATCATTTTCTTCTGTAATTACTCCTGTAATCAACTCTACGCAGATGTACTTTTTCTCTTCAGACGTTGATCTTTTTGTTTATACAGGCCTCATTGGCAGCATTTTTAAGAACAATGCAAGGCTTCGTACAGTGTGTCTCCCAGTCATTCTGCGTTCGAGTTTAGGCTAACGCTTTATGCGTTACCGAAAGCGTGCGTGACCTTTAGATGGCGTCATTCCCGTTGATAATATCGTGAGTTCCTCTTTTCCCATAGTTTACGCTAATGCCGTGAAGCTCTCCTAAAGTAGCTCATTCGTAACTTTACAGTTCTTCAATTATGAATTTATCGTGCATTCGTTGTGGGAAAGGGAATTTCAAGACATGGGTGTGTTTGTGCCATGTTACTTTAGATTTTTGTCGTGGTATTTGAAAACCTTTCGCAGTTGATTCTTCCTTGTTCTCACATTTCCTGCTCCCATTCATCCCACAAGTTCTTTCTTCGTTGTTCATTTAACGTGCCTGCGGAATGTTGTCTGCTGTCTACGTCCTGTCCGTCGTGACTTTGGTCGGAGACGCTGGCAGCAGCGCGATTCGCTTGCAGCTGTGGGGCTTCAAGCGCTCTTGCTCGTAATGTGCTCAGCTCCTGCTGCGTTGTTGAACAGCTGTCACTGAGACTCACGTGGCGCTACTTAGTGAGCTTCGGCTAAGCCGAGCTCATCGGCTAACAATGTTTGTGCATCTTCTCATGCTTGTTCCTAGCTACGTTACCGCAAAGCGCCAGCGTTACCTCACCGCGACGATTTTTGAGCAGGGCTGCAATTTGGTTCATGTATTGTTTTTTGCTCGATGGCTGCCGGTGTAGAACACTCTTCGAACTTCAATGCGTGAATGAAGCTGGGTTAGTTCATTCAATTGTCAACGACCTGGTACCCTTTTTATATGCTGATGCTGTGTCATAAAAAGTGCGAAAATTCTGTTGTCAGCAATTTTATGGGGTGATGAAATCGCTATTTTTAAGAATATTCTATCCGTAATCATGCTGTTATTAACGACAGTCATAGCTCGTACTGAAGAGGTTTAGCCTAGATCAATGTTTTACTTATTTGGATATTATATTTATTTCATTGCATTTTATCTTTATTTTTTACATATTTGAAGATTCTGTATTGTATGTGATCATAATCAGTAACTTGAATAAGTTTTGCACGGTGAAGTTAACTTGCCTGCTAATCTTGGTTTATATCGTTACATTGTATTATCTTACTAATGAAAAAATTTCTATCATAATTACAGATATTCATTTAACCGTAAGGTCATGCGAACTTTTTCATTTGATGCTTTTTTTTAACTTGAACAAACTAGAAAATGATGCTAACAATTATCTTTCTTTGGGGACTTATGTTAATTTTAATTGCTAGTTTGATATAGTTATTTTTCAAAACTGTTAATGCACATAAATGATGATCGATGATTACAAGGTTGATTGCACTATGAAAGACTACATCAATCATATGCAAGATAGTGCAAAATTGAGAGCTGCGTGTTAAGTATAATGAAGTGGTTAGACCTTGAAAACGTTCAATGGCTCTCGTTTTCTATAAAAAGTGTAAAAAAGTTTATGAACTGTTGGAATGTATTTGATGGCTAACTTAAGCAAACTGCTGGACAATGTGAACTCGGAAAATAACATTGCAGTAGCTGTTTTCGTTATTCTTGTGTGCATTGCAGTGTTGTTGTACATCATTTACAACTCATCGCTCTTGCCTCCTACAGACAGATACCCGTGAGTTACTCTTTACTCCGAATTTCATTTTTAATATTCTCTATGTATATTTTTCTCTCTCGATCAGTAATACAGTAAGTCAACTTGAAATATTATTATATTATTAAGGTCATATTCATAACGAGAGTAGTGATTAGATTAGGGAAATGAAATGAATAAAAAGCTTTCTTAGAAATATGTAGTTTTGTTTGTTAAGGTTTGATAAGGATTTGCTGTATTTTCACAAATTGATCAATTATATGAGTTCGCGTAGGGTGTGCACGGAAAATATGTGTTTTTACCATGCTCTCTATGTTATTTAGAATTTGAATTATCTACAGAAACACCGAGATCGGTAATAAATAAGCCTCGAGATAATGAGACGTATCTCAATTTTAACAAATCATTAGAAATAGGTTTAGTGAGCTATTATCAAGCTCTGAATGGACAAAAGTTTTTGTCACAAATACTGAGCATGACGATGTAAAAAATGATGATGAGTTATATATAATCACACATTCAATTTTAGCATAGGGTTTCTTGTATGAATTGTGAGAATCAAATGGGAAAGAATAATTGATCGATTTCGAGAGGATAATTATAGCCATGGAAAATATCCAGTATGTTTTCTGCTGGAAACGTAACACGATCTTCCAAGTCGATAACGGAGAATTTTTATCTCGCAACCACTCTTGAACTTGAGATTTCCACCGTTCAAACCCTATTTTCATTAGTCACGGATCTCGTTCGCCTGTCGTTCTAACTTCAAATCATTTCATGTGGCAGGTTCGGACAGCCGGTTTTCCGGTCGAGCAAGGACAGGCGGAAGGCCCGACTCCGGGACGCCCGCGCCTCCAAATGCAGCTCTGGAGACTCTGGCGACTCCGGTATTGAGGTGAGTGCCACATTCTACTCTGTTCCCTTTGCTACGTTTTACTGGCAGCGGGCCTGGAGCAATTTAACTACTGTGTGGGATGTGTGATTGTCAGAGGGAATTGGTTGCCCGTAATAAAGGCTTTCGCGGATATCACCCCTCATGAAAAGTTCGAGTTCTCCGCACACTCATTTATTTTTGTATTTATTTATAAAACCGTAGCTGGTAACCTCGTGTTAAGTGTTCTTCAACGTATAATCGTACTCATAAGTTCAAGTTTTAAATTATTCAGTTCTACTAACATTGTTGTGAACTTTCGCTTATAGTAAAAATACGTTTACACGAGTCTGCTGGAACCTTCATCCCTTTTGTGGTACGGAATTGGGTCAGTCAGCTATGCAGAAAGTGAGGATGCTTGAATTTTGAACTAGCCCGCGAGAATTTTCATAAAATGAAACTAGTGCGTAGACCTTGTTACCGAGTCTACCTGCTATGAAGAGTTTTCACAGGAGAGTGTTTATTGCTTTCTCGAAAGTATTCAGTCACATTCTCACGGGGAACCGCCCGAGACGTCGGATTATCACTTATGTCTCATAGCTTCACCGTGTCCTGGTGGAATCCTTCGCACGTGCTGGCCCGCCTGTTCCCTCACTCCGGGACGCCAATTGGTGACTAATTCGTGGTTGTCTTCATAACTATGACAAGGACCTCTGTGTTCTCTATGTGAGTGTCAGTGGTTTGTCCTTTGTTCTATTCACAGATGCTGTGACTTCGTTGCTCGGTAGAAGTAAAGTCAATGGCTTTATTTGAGTACATTTTTGAAAGCGCCGCCAGGGATTTTGCTCTAGCGTCCTTTAGGAACATAATTTCTGCACGACCCGCAATTTTTTAAAGTGACGCCCTGCAGCTGGCCTCAACATCACTTTGTTAACCTCTAGTTGAAATATAGCAGCTTCGTAATTAGAAATTCCCATATTTTTGAGACAATTCTTATAAGATATAATTATTTCTATGATTAATTAAATCAATTAATACTATTATCATTATTACAGACAATGTTTATGTCAGTAGAGGAATAGTACTGCAATTGTCTTCTTAAATGAGAAACAATTTACTAAGGGTTTTTCTATTATTTGTAAGGTAAAATCAATTCATTCCCGAGAAAATTGAAGAATGGCAAAAATACTGGTATGTTGCATTCCAGTCGCGGCATAAAGAATGACGTATTGAGAGAGTTAAAACGTTGTAGTTATTTCAAATCACCAGAAACACGTTTACGCTTCACTAACATTGGTTTTGTTCTTATCATCGAGAGATTTAAACCACTGATGCCTGGCTTGTCGCATCGGTGTTGAAAGCTCTCTTTCGAACCGCTCTAGTAATTACTTCACTCATTATTCATTACGTGATCTTACCACCCACACGTCAATTTCATGTTAAGTGTCTGACTGAGGATGTCATTTGATTCAATTTTATAATTTTATTTTTTCTGACTTCGGCCTCATACATCCTGCGTGATGACTTCTCGATTAGCTCTGCCAGTGTAAACCTGAGCTATGATGCTTCACTTTATGCAAAGATAAAAACCATCTAATCACATATTTTGTTGAGCATAGGATGACTTTTGCGGTTGTTTTCTTACCATGAGTGAACAGTAATTTTTCTCTTTTAGTCGAAAATTAGTTTACACCGTTTGTTCTTGTCCATGAACAAATTGAGCACAACGCGTAGGATGGGTAAGGCGTTTGCTATCGTTTTGTGAAGAGTTTCTCCTTTAAGTGACGCATATCCTGCTGTCCAATGTTAGAACTTTTCTTAGATCTTCACCAAACAACATCTCTTTCGTTAGTAACGCGCAACACAGAGGATGCGGCTGTAGTGAGTTATCAACATTTGTGAAAGTTTTCCTTCTTCACTTTCTAATTATTATACATATTGAATGCTTCATTCGAACAGAATAGTTGTAAAATTGGGTAGAAATATATCAAAATAATAGTAATATTAATAGTGTTGATTGTAATAATTCATTTTAAAATGTCGTGAGTCGAAGATGATTGGAGATCTCCACTCGCTCGTAAATGCAGAAGTGCCAGTCCTGTTAATTTGAGAGAATGTTTTATTCTGCTCATTTTGATTTCTCGCTGCCTCTTACGTCAGACAGATGTTGCACTGTGGCTCGAGTTACACCAAATGTTCTACGTTGTTTTTCTTCAATAGGAATCCGAACTTTCTCTTACTTACGTGCGCAAGGCCATGATATCGGTAATGGATAGTTCGAAATTCTTAACATTTTTAAATTTTGAACGCGCGCATTAATTTCTCTTCGTGAATATTTGGAAATAAGTACGAAAGCTAGATTGTAAGCGGTCAAATGTAGAAAAATTTGCTTAAGCCTGAACGGAAAAATAATGTATTGCAGATAAGGGAAACATTAGTTTCCTAATGGGGCTTAGAGTTTAAGTGCTGGCTCCCACAGATTTCTATTATACTATCTTCAATATCTTGAAGTTGTTTGGGCCTCTATGCCCTGGCCACACTGGAGTGCCGCCGGTTTGTGCGCATGGTGTCTCTTCGCATATCCGCAAGCTGTTGAATGATACCGTTTCCCTCTGCCGTCTGATGGTAGTGAGGCAAGGGAGGCCTATCGGGGATAGTTTGTAGAAAGTTATCCAGCTTCTTTTTGAAGACGTCCAGGGAACCATCGCACTCTCTCAGATCTCTGGGGAGAGAGTTGAAGAGTCTGGGTCCCATTACGGAAAAGGACTGTTCATGTCTAGTCCGAACGCTGCCAGCTCAATAAAATTACTATTCAATAAATTCATTACTAATCCGACAATATAGGTTATGCAATCATTTTATTTCGATGGAGGAGTAAGTATCACGCTGAATATTCCTCTTATATCTTCTGTCCAGATCGCCGGCAGTGGAGTGCTGAGTTACTCAGAGCTCGTCCACGAGGGTCCCTCCTCATCCATATTTCACGTGAGTACGAGCGCTCAGTTTTCTCTTCTTAATGCAACCAAATGCTAAAAATTAAACCTCGGGATACATACCTTGTTCACTCAGGGAGCCACGGACTCTTTAGGCGTCTCAGTAGGTGGGAGTGTTTTAGACTACAGGAGGTAGGAGGAGGGCTTGGTAACCATGGAAATGATTGCAGTGGGCGGATTGTTTAACTGCTTCTCATTGACACTACAGATTTACACAAGTACGAGAATCACTTTAACACCGCGCTTATTTATTTGAACATAGCGGAAGTTCCTTGATAAAAGGAAATGGATTCAGACAGAGTCCAATAGTTATTACACCAGCGTGTCCAAGTATCATTTCAAGTAACAACCGTGTATCAGTTCCATGCTTAAATAACGATCGTAGGGGTAATAGCCCCTCTCCCGCCAAAGACGAGTTAACTAACCTGATTTTAGCCGACTCGAATTCTTCAATTTGTACGAGTAAATTCGTGAAATGTTCGGTTTAAACCCTCTGAAAAAAAACCCTTGGCACGAGTTTACTCGTCCTTCCCTGGTGTCGGTAGGGACAAACCGACTAATTCCTGGCGCTCTCGTACATCTCGGGCGAATAAAGTCGTCTCAAAACCACACTTTTTGGCAGAAAACCTGCAGGGAAAGGGTGTGAACGGTTAACCTACGATCGCTTCGCGATTTTGTCCGTAGCTATTCATTCATATGAAGGGAATGGGATGCTGGAAACTAATGAGCTCTGCAATTTCTCTTTATGTACTAAAAGCACAAAAACTGCTCTTCTAATCGAATAGCTTACGCCTGGTTTACTCCTGAGCTTACGATTAGATCGCTCTTTCTTTCTTCGTATACTGATTTTTTTTCGTAGCTAAATAATTCTTGCCTGGTTCTTCGCAAATTAAGCTTGCTAAATTTCTATGGATTGCTCTATTTCTGTATGAAAATTTGCATTAGGTTTTACGGATCCACCTAAGCGTTATAAATAGTACTTCACATTGCTGCACATCGAGTTCTTCGGTTGACGAGAACAAAAGATTATATTTTATTCTCTGCGTGAGCCTATGCTGCTGGCGCAAACCAACGTTGCTACTTTCAGAATAAATAGGGATTTTGGTTTTCAGCCATCTGTTGCGTCGAATTTGATCATATCACTAAGAATTATTTAAAGGTGTTGCGTATCATTTTGGTTAAACTTGCGGAAATCAACATTGCGGCTTACGTTAGTTGGATTTTCCTCCGCTTCAGAAACTTAGCGACTGTAAACCTACTTTAAATGTTCAATAAATGATATTTTACCCCAATGGTACTGGCGGTTTGGAACTATTTTACTATTTTTTGCTTACACTACTGAATTACGTTCATTTTGTTGATTTGAACAGATCATCGCTTTCTCATATTGTTTAGATTAATTTTCCCGAAATTCCGTTCATATGTCGAAATTTTCAGGTAGTATTCCATTTTGACTGTAGCGTGACTGTAATTTCTCGGTATAAGGCCCAGTGAAATCATATTCCCGTCGTTGCAGTGTTCATTACCTAAACTTGTAGAACATGGATAATTTATTCTAGCCACTCTTCCGTCTCATCCCTTCCCGACCCCAACCTACCCTCGCACGTCAGTGTAAAACTGACGGTCTGGAAGTGAGGTTGTGTGTCGTGCGCGGTCCGCTATGCTCGTAACTGAAAAGCGTATGTTTATAGTTTCCGGATGATGTTTTGTGATTACTGCATATATGTATTATTAATATCTGTGCATGAAATACTCGTCATTCCTCTTTGATACGTCTTGATCGATTGAAAGATTTTAATATATTGGGTGAACAATTCGTTTACCGTGAACTTCCTGTCTCTGTTTAAACTTGCTCCACAGTGTCGAAATTTTCTTCTGGAGGACTGAGAACATATTTGTTTCCTGTTGTGCTTGCGACAGCGTCGATCGAATTTCGGGGCTACTAAATTATTATTCCTTGGATCTATCTCGAAGTTTGGTGTATCAACGTTCACTATTACAGGACGACGGTCTACAATTCAACGATTTTGTCCTCTAATTCCATGTCTCCTGCCCCCGGGCAACGGCCTGAGAAGTAACTAGAAGGTGGCTTGGTGCCCGTACCCAG
The DNA here is from genome assembly GCA_014899125.1 of Orchestia grillus. Taxonomy (NCBI): domain Eukaryota; kingdom Metazoa; phylum Arthropoda; class Malacostraca; order Amphipoda; family Talitridae; genus Orchestia; species Orchestia grillus. The sequence continues at coordinate 11,972 of VOMN01098649.1, read as the reverse complement.
TTGTTCGGAGTTGGCTTTATTGCATGTTTATCCAGGATAGCCTTACGCAGAACGTTTATTATGGTATCCTAAGGGATCCAAGAATGTTGCTCTCGTACTCGGGTAGTTATTGCAGCGTCTGTGTTTGGGAAGCAGAACAGTGTTTGTGTTACGCCTACCTCAAAATTTGTTTACCTGCCTCAGCACTAGTTGAAGTAGGGTAGTTTTTGAAGTGAAAATGGAAATGGGAGTCTTTTATTTATAGATAGTGTAAAGAATGGTACATGTATGTATGAGCTTTTAGTTACTAATTATTTACCTGCACTAATAACTGACATGTCAAGTAGCAGACATCATAGAACAGGTTTATTATTATGTAGTTTCTTGTTTTTGAGCATATTAGTGTAGGTTTACAGATTCATTGGACTTATAGTTTGAGATGCTAAATATGGATTTGTGGGATTGTATTTCAGAGCTGGAATGATTTCAGGTCCAGTGATAGTAAACCTTCTTTCATAATTTGGTTAATATAAAATTTATGACCATTTTCAACTCTGTATCTGAACTCAAAAATTTTGAAGCTGTTAGAACTAATTTGAGTATGAAAAACTAAGGATTTTAGCAGCTAGGATAAATATCCTTCATTTAATATATAATTTTATGGATAAAGTTACCATGTTTTTATGTTGAGCAAATACATTAGAGCAAATTTTTAGTGGAATTACTTGTACAGCACTTTTAGTTCAAATGTTGGATATTGAAAGTTAATTATTTTGCACATCCAAGATTCATTTAAGTGATCTAATTTCCATTTGTATTCACATTCCATGGTGCTGGTAGTAAATGTCATTTGAAATCTAAATTACAATAAAATGTGTCTATAGTTGCAGCATTCATAGAGTTGGTGGAATTTATTGATAAAGTTCTTCTTAAAAATTAGCTGTGACCATTATGTATTTCACTGATAATTTTATGTAATATTTCCTCTGAAAGCAATACATAAATGTTAAATGTCTAATGAATGGAATTGTGTAATTTTAGTGAACTGCTACTAGGCATGTTAGTTAAAAACTCAGAAGGAAATGGCACTAGTGGAGAATAATGTGTTCACCGTCATTCAACATGTTTAGGCTTCCAGAGTGTCTTATTTACAACTTGATGATTTGTATCTTTGATAAAGAATAATTTTTTGTTAAATTTATCTTAAGTTCTCAAATAATGTTGTTAGAGAACAAATTTTATCAAATAGTTACTTCTCAACATTGCTAAATTCTAATTTTTAACTTTCTGTTGCTTCTCTCATACCAAATAAATTAAAGACTTTTAGGGAACTTTTACATTTTGGTATATTTCACTGAATTTTGAAACAAAATTCAAGCATAACATTTTGGGACTAACATTTTTAATACCTATGTTTCCATGAGAATTTGATGTCTGAAATTTGCAATGTATCCTTGTTACACCCATGAAATTGGTACCTATTGACTCTAAAAACAAGTTTGTTTTCATTAATGCATAATGAATTATTTCAGAATTGTACAGGTGTTCTCCAATTAATTCATTTATAAAATCTATATAAAAGCAAAACCTTCAAGTTAGCAGTTCAACAAAGTTTTGCATTGTTCTTTTGTGGAATGTATTCAAAGTAAGGTTTTTCATCTTCATGTCTAATGATGAGCAAGAATAACAAATTTCTTTCATACTTGACTACAACTAAGGCTGGATCATATCTATTACCTCTGGAGGATGATTCTGCCACTTGAGCTTTTCCTTTTTCATGCTATATTTGTATTATTAATTTATGTTGGGTAACTCTTTGACAAAGTCGGTTGATGATGATAAAATATACCTAGTGAATGAAACAGCTGTAGCTAATCTAAAGCAATTTGTGAGAAGTAACCAGACCTAAACATTCCCCATTATACTTAGTATGCATTTGTGAGAAGTAACCAGACCACCTAAACATGCCCCATTATACTTAGTATGCATTTGTGAGAAGTAACCAGACCTGAACATGCCCCATTATACTAGTATATATTTGTGATGTAGGTCAGTTGTTATTTCAATTTAACCTCAAAACAAACAACTTATTATGTAAATAAATAAGAACTTGCATAAATGGTCATTCATAGGTGCATATTCGCCCTAGTTCTAAATGAAATTTGTAGAAATTAAGACTAAATCATATTATTACTAAAGTCATTGAAAAATTGCAGTGGTCCTCTAGGGTGAAATTGGATGTTAGTAGTAATTTTATTTTTCAATTGAATCTCATTAAAAATGATCACAGTAATTCCTGCCCATGTTCCCAATTGAGCATGAGCACAGGCAGTTAGTTGTTCCCAATAAACAACATTTGGTAGTTGTGTACATAACTTTCCAGGTTTTGTTAGCTTGGTGTTTAATTAGCCCAAATTTTTTTAACTCTCTAGGAAATGTTCAAAGATGAAAGAAAAATTTACTTTGAATTACTGAAGGAATTTTTCATTTAGCATTGTGTTAAATTTAGAGCATTACTTATGCAAATAATAAAACAAAGTAAATTTATGCCTCATATGTTTCAATAGCATACTTGTAAATTCATCCATAGATATTTTATTCTGTTTATTTTGTGATGCCTTGCAGATTAAATTCATCTTCTGGAAATATTATACTTGTAAAATTTTTTAAATATGAGCTCTGTTGTTAGCTGAATTTAACCTTTAAGGCTGCAATCCAAATACGAACCTGATATCACTCATCATTGAAGAGATTAACATTTTCGAGGCTGAGAGTCGGCTACAGTTACTGGCTTGGAATAGTGCGAATATAGTGAAACTGTGGAAGACAGATCGTTTTGTCAGTGCGGAGGTGTGGTCGATGTGCCACCGGGTGGAGGAGAAGGATGCGGAGGAGCGTTCACAGGTGGAAGTGCGTTGCATGACGTAATGGCGTGGGTGGTGGACGTGTCCAGGTGTCTTGGGCTGGTGGAGATCAAAGGATGCCCTGCAGCGCGACTTGCGCCCGCCACGGAGCGTGCCAGAGAATCGGACCCTGACAGAGTGACTGCTGCTTCGGAAGGCTCCCCTATTACCAATGATGTGACTTCCATTGCGTGTGATGATGGGTGTGATGGTGAGATGAACTCCGCGGAAGTTCCCGTGGATCCTGTTGAAGCTTCGACCAACAGTCGCTCATCCAGTGCTTCTTCTGTCGAGCAAATGGACTCACAAGATGAGAAAGAAAATGTACTCGCGTCAAAAGATGCCCCAAACAATTTGAATCGTTTCGGATCAGTTTCAACTCCCTGCTTGTTGGATATAGCCCGCCTTAAAGCATTGTGCTCGCCGAACGAGAAGGAAAGTAGCACGTCGCCTAAGCGCTCATTTTCGACTGTTGGCCACTCTTGCACTAGCTCTGCTTCCCAGATTGGCTTCTACGTCAACAAGAATCCCCTCACTCAATCCTGCGAAGTTTTATCTCCGTCCCCTTCTTCCAAACTGTTTGAAAAACTTCGCTTTGGTACCGCTTGCAATCGCCACGTGATTCTATCCAAAGGCGACTGCACGGTTCAGTATTCGCCTATCACAGCACCTGCTTCGGTTCACACGGCGTCAAGACTTGGAGCGAGCGGAACGGATTTGTGCAACACGCCACGATCTTCGACACGGAAATATTCCTGTGTCACATCGCCGGACGCTGGAGCTGCGGGTCGGTCTGCACTGATGGACCGCGTGTGCGGTGTGGGGAACGGTGTGCAGACTGGGGTGCCCCCAATGCCAGCCACCGAGCATCCCACACGACCTCCTCGGATAGACCTGTGCTGCTCTCAGCATTTCGAGTCCACGTGTCTGTCCGACCGAACTTACGACTATCACTCGTCGCAAAGGAGCGCTTCACGCCGATCTCGCGGGAAGGAGACCGCATCTCGCAGAGCTGTCAAAAGTGCTTCTGGTTTGCCACAGCACAGCTTCAGCACAAGTGTGAGGAGCTGGTCCGAGTACTGGTTAGGTGGCGACGGGGCAGATTCATCTCAAATAATTCGCCAGTTCCAAGAGAACCGAACGAGCAGTCTTAGGGGACCTCCGTCTAGAGCTGCCTCTGCTGGCCTTCTACTCAACTCTCTGGATCTCTCAGACGTAAGTTCAGGTTCAGTTACAATTGAGTCGCCTAAGAATTTTATTTCAGATTAAACACACCTGCATAAATGAAGCGCTAGTAACTTTGTCCTACTAATGTAATCTAATCTATTTTTGTCGCGTTTTCACAATTTTTGTATTCATTGATTTGTGCGCGTAGCTTTAGCATCATTTACTCCAGTGCATCCCAGAATTGTAACGTACCGAGTCCTGCTGCTGCATTGTGAGGTCGATGCTCGAGCCTAATCCAGCGTATGTGAATGATTTCTCAACCACTTCTCCATGATACGCCCTTGGATTGGAGCATGGCTGAATAAATTATCTTTGATGGATGATCTACCCCAGCGGTACAGAGCGCAATTTAGCAGCAAGATTAATCTATTGGATCAATAAAGTACCCTAGATGCTGGCTCCAGATTGTGTCCTTGTTCTTCGCTTCTCAATTATTCAAGTATATTGATCTATCGAGGCTTAAGTGAAGCGGTGGCGGCGCGGGAGCTCATATTTATATAAAAACCTGGCCGGTGCAATATTGCTAGATGACTCGGTCTAGCGAGCTTCCTCTCATGGAAAGTTGTAATGTGGGCTTGAGTTTTTATTTTCAGTTCATATGAGTTTTGAGGGTTAGAACACCGTCGCGTGGAGCATTACCAAGAATATCGCTTAAAATGGACAGAACAAATTTTTAATTTGGCGTAAGCGAACAACTTCTTCGCAAAAGCGTCAGCGTTTCTTTTATACGTTAAAAGAGAAGAAATGAATGTTTGTACCATCGCGAATTAAATAGGTGAATGGCGTTTGAAGTGTGTCACGCTACGCTTTTTAAACTAGACAGTTCACCCCTTTCCACCATTAAAGTTTTATATAGTCAGAGCGAAAGGCTCTCATTCTGATAAATTCGTGCGTGCTCTGCAGTTACGGTGTAAGTTCGCTCTTTGTGTTGTCAAGCGTGATGCGCGGACTGGACCTATATAGTGACCGCTCATGTCGATATGTGCTCGACTGCAATGTCGTACGAACGCGTAGGGCAGCTTGAGTGTGTCCAACTTACCACTCGGCGATTTTTGTTGAGCATTAGTCGGTTATCCAGTGTGTTCGCTGATTACCAACCTCAGTGTCTTTGATATTCGACTCAAAATCACCCTTGTGTTGAAAAAGAAATAAATTTCAAACTCTTGTTTTATTCAAGTGCACATAAGCGGTGTTGACTACACGATTTTCTAAGATATTAACTATTTTAACTTTTATACTTCAGGTGAAACGGGCTGCTTCTCGTATCCAAATTGACGTATGAACTTGGTTGCAATCAGGGCAAGAACAATTCCTTTTGTGTTCTCGTGTATTTTTCTCTATCTTTCTTTTTTTTGGTTCTCAGTCCATTGTTATTAACTGATGTTATTTCTGAATCACCCCTTCTATTTACTATACTGTATTATTTTCTGTCGGTGTACTACTAAGATTTTGTTTTAATTTTGACTAGCTTTCATCCAGAATATATGACTCGTTTGGTGATATTAGTTTGGAAATTTTAGTATGTGCTAATAGTAATTCGAATAATGATGTGACGCATAACGGTTTCAGAAAAATGTTCCAGGTGACTTACTGCGAGCACACAACTGGAATTCTTACAGAGCGCTTTTTAGTTCGTTGTTCCGAGATGGGATCTATTTACGAAATCGTTTGTAGACTCGCTGCTGGAAAACACTGATAAATTTCTGTGGTTCAGTGTTGCGCCGTGATATATATCATTAGTCGCAATTTAGTAAAACACGATTAGTCGGTATGTGCGTCAAGTTCCGGTATTGGAAGCTTTCTCTGGCCTCTCTAAATTCGACGTTGCATTGTTTGTACGTGAGACTATCCATTTCAGTGGACCGCTGCTATTGCGACGGTGTAATCTTGAAGAAAATGACACTTTGCCGTTTACCTCAGTGCATGCGTGTGAAGTGTCAGCCGCCCTTCAAACTCTTCAAATTTAATCTGGGATTTGTGGGACCGATCTCCCGTCAGACGCGCTTAGTAATGCTAGGGCTTTAACTTTCCGCTAATTTGTGAAGGTCGGGGTTGGCGCTCCTTAATATTTGTCGGTCAAAGGTGTTCGTGGTTGAAGGAATTCTTGTGGCTATGACTTCTTGAAATGAGTTGTTGGACACTGAACAAATGAATCGTGTGTTAATTTCTTACTTGACTGGTTTTGGATGAAGCTAAAATGTGTACTTCAATCTGCTTCGAAATAAAAGGAACCGATTTTGTTATGTATTTGTGTGCGGTTCTAGCGCTACAAGCATCAATTCAAATGAGTTTGCGGGTATCTGTTACGAGTAGAAAACTTCAGCTCTGTATTGTACACGCGTATTTCCGTGAGGGGACGTAACCGTACGACTGCCAGAAACAAAGTGCTCATAGACAATAGTAATGACCATTGATTTTGCAGTGGGCCTGGCCTCGGCTTCGAGTTGAGAACATTAAGGTCGGATTTAGACCTTAACTTCAATGAGGAAGTTGAACTGATCGGATACAAAAAGTTTTTGTCAATTTTAAATCACGTTTCCAAAGTCTCGAAAACGGCAATAGAGAACAGGGGGTGAGATTACGTGGTGCTGAAGAATTTTCTCGTAGGAATTTAGAAAATGGACGGCCAAACACTGGGCCGCAGAAGTGAAGTAGTCGATGATGCTGTTCAATTGCGGATACATGTAGCACTTTCGGATGTGTAATGGACGAGATCTTGTCTGGCTGCGCACTCTCATATAAACTGAAGTGCGGGTGCTCTGAGGGTAATTACCTCTGTACCTGTTGAGTACGGTTGAGCGAGGAATTCATGATTCGTGTGTTGGTAACGTATTTTTTTGTACGAAGGAGAAAGTTCTGTTCAATACCATGCAATATTTTTAAATGATCTGGATACACAAGTTTTTGAAATGACATTGTTTTGTTGGGTCTGATGGTTTCCATTGAATATTTCGAAAATATCCACAATCATCCGTTTAAAGACTCGTGATTTACAACGTGATTCTAAGGCGAATGTTTTTGCTCATGTGGATTTTATATTCGTGCTTTCCTCAGTAGCGTAGACGCTCTTCCTGCTGTTATTTGCGTTCGCTACAATTTACACTACAACTCGAGCTGTTGCAGGTGTTGTAAAATCATTTGTTGTAGCCCGCGCGTTCTGTTCATTGCGATAATCTTTCTCTTTCCTTGTAAGTTAACCCTTTCAGACCAGGCAGAGGGTTAGATTCTCTTACAAAGTCGGGGGCACATGTTGAGAAATTAATAAGAAAACAGTAATAGATGTTAATTTTCAAAGTAGTCTGTAGAAACACAATTTTTCGGGTTTCTACAGCCCTTACTTTGCGCAGTAAAAGTACTGCAGCATTTTTCCTTGGTTGTACTCTTCCCGTATCGCAGAACCTCAAAGGCTAAGAATGGGAACTGCTTATTTTCTGCGGCAAGATAACTCGGGTTTGTCACTTTGGTTTTTATTTTACAGCTGTCTCGCTGCATTATGTTGATTTTAATGAGTTCATCTTTCCCGCATGCTTGAATCGGTATTCAACAGTATCTGAAAATGTGTACACTCAGGTCATACGGTGTCGACCATGCATTCGTCTCCGCCTGTTGTTTTACGTTATCAGGACACGAGTTACTCTTCCGTCTGTGCTCATTAAAGCAGAGGCAGCAAGCGGGCGTTAGTCGTTAGCTGCTGACGGAGTTTCACTTTTGTTTCACTTGATCGTGTTCTTCTCATGAAAATGTCTATACTATTTCATAGTCTATATATCGTGCCAAAACATGTATGGTATTGACTTTCGTGAACTGTTTCATTGCAATGACGAGCCTGGGATCTAATACAGTCAAGTCACTCGCATGCTTGCTTTAAATTTGTTTGTTTTGTGCAAGTCTCGGGCTGGAATAATGAACATTCTCTGTCTGACAAAGCCGTCTCATTTACGGCTCGTGTTACCCTTCTGTTCTGCCGAAAATCGTCCGAGTTTACCATGCCGTCATCGCGATGTTTGAGTTAATCAATTTGCGTTTGTGCAGCATAGGGTTAGAGGTAACTCACGTCTAGCCCTGTAACGTGTGACGTGACTAGCCAATACGGTCGTGTTTCTACCGCCACTTCTTTCGTCGGAATAGTGTGACGGTTGAGGTATGAACCACGAATTAAATTTAAATGAAAGCCTTGTTCTCTTTCTAGCGGCATGCTATTCAGCAACTCACGTAATAAACTCGGCCTCGCTGCGGTCTCGTTTTGAATATTGATGAGCTCCGCCCTGCCTTTCAGTCCGCTCGTTGCCTCAGGCTTAACTCCTTGTTCCAGCGCCCAACGTTGGCTGCTCTTCCGCTTGAGCTTGGCAAACACATTTTTGAAAGGTATCTCGCCGGAAGAGATTATGAGATTTAGGTGCGAAATCGTGGGATTTTCAATATCTGGTTACATAGTTCTGAATAAATCGATTGAAACTCTTACTGCTGGGTGCCTAGTCTTTGATTTTCTTTCCTTATTGAATTTTATCATTGAAGCAATAGGTAAGTAGTTTTGGTCCAGTATCAATTTGTCCCGTGACATTTATTACATTGGCGTTATCTAAAATGAATCACCAGTGGTGTCATTTCATGAAGCATTTTTACTAATTTCTATAGCTAATAGTTGAGTGTCATAATTGATGAAACTATCTCGCCTCATTTTACTGAGCCATTTGGCTTGCCAAATGACAAAGATATAAAATTACTTCTTAAAAGTCAAAATAAATCGTTACTCGCTAAGCTTCGATTCTTTTTACAATAATTAAACCACAGTTTCAGTGCTCGAGAACGCTTACCCACGTGCATTCGTGGCCAGAAAATGTTTAATGCGTAGCTGCCATCAGCATGAAAATTTATTCACTCTCTTTTAATGTGCTTTACACATTGAAGAGCCTGGTGGTCTCGTGCGCTCGTCATAAATATGTCAGGACAGTTTCCTGATGCCAGGTTAGGCACGATGTACATGGTTGGCGAGTCATTTGAATTCTTAGTGCTCAATAGACGCCATTATGTGGTTGTGCTCAACCCTGCATACTGCTTCCAATGGAGGCAACACGTTTGTTTACTCTTTTCCCTTCCTAAGGTGAACCTTAAAATTGTTGATTTTTCTATATATATTTCTTGGAAATTAGATTCTTCAGAATTGCAGGTTGTAAAATAGTTTTTCAAAGGTCTGAAATGTGTTACTTACTTCCGGGTATTTTTCCCTTCCTGCCTTGAAAATTAAAAGTGCTTCATTTCGTTGTAGTACAGTTTCTTCGATCTTTCAAGCGTAAAAATACTTTTTCAAGTGTTTGAACCGTCGTGATAGTTCTCCCGGTTATGCGTATATGTTTTCGAAATTTCTGAGTTCATTTATTGAGGCTTTGGTCACGGTCAGAATCCTGAGTTGTTCATCACTTCCGTTCGTGCCCAGAGCGAGAAGAATGCCGATTAGCTAATGAGGAACTCCACCTTTTAGAATGGGACGTAGTAGGCCAAATCAAGTGGACCGAATGGCGTATTGATCGTCAGTGTCCAGCTCTAGCTCACCATATCCTCCGTTAAAGACTGCAACTTAGCGCAGCTTTTTATAGTCAGGAACTTCATGAAGACTTTCAGCCGCGCGGGCGCTAACTTATTCGCCTTATTTCCACTTATAGAAAGTCTTCCTAATTGGGCCTAGTCTAATGCGTGCAGCGTTTTTGTATTTCAAGTTCCTCGCATAATGCCAGCGAGGGTTTGCTGTATTAACTTTCTATCTAGTATGCATCTCCTGTTCCCTCGGTATCTTCTGTTCACTCAGTATCTTCTGTCCCTTCAATATCGCCCCTTTTTCTCCCTGTTTATATTTTAATATTCGCATATGTGCGCTGCAACAGATACCGTGGGATGTTCTGTTTTCGTCGAGTAGAGATGTAATGCAATGGTGTATGGTATCATGTATGCTTTTGGAGTGATTGTTTAGTGCATTTAGCTAGACTCAGGAAGAAGGATGTTGACGAAATAGCATATTTGAGCCTTCCGATTTGCAGTCGAAATTTTCGATACCTTGTGTAAGATATTTTTGGCCGACCCCCTAGCGTTGCTGTTGACTACGACGTGTGGACCGAGTATATTGTGAGGCGATTAGGAAGTCTCTGTTACTCTACGAGCTTGCAGTCCAAATAACATACTCGTATATTATCGACAATTCACGACTGAAGGAGTATATTGCCTTCGTATTTATCGATTTGCATCCAACAGCTGTAGTACCTGCCAGATGACAATTGTATCTCAAGTTTGAATATTCCGGAATCGTTCCGAGTCAAGAGACTGACTGTACATTCCCTCGACTTCCGAAAGAACACCTGACCTCAACCTGACTCCAGAATAGAAAGCAGAGTTAGCATTCGATACCCATATTTGGGTGTCTGCTGACACTGTTTTCAGACATTGACTGATTGTGTGAAAGCCCCATCAATGTATTAAGCGAGTTGACTTGAATATCCTATGCTTTTCTTCACTCGCCTTCTATTGATTCTATCGTTTTTGTTTTACGGATTTAAGCAATATTTCTCACTTTTTCGTATTTTATCATGCATGCGTTTCTTTTATTTTTTTGTAGTCCGACCGTGGTTTACGTACTTGCGGAGCTTCTCCTTCAAGGAGACATGAATATATTTGATCCCTGTGAGGGTTATCTTGAACCCCACCAATGCCTTGGTATGCCAAGGGGGGTTGGCTTTCTTTTGTTAGCTTAGTCGGTGGGAGCCGTGTTATGTTGTTAGTTTTTAGTGGACGGAATTGAAAAGAGCGCTACTTTCTGTTTTTAAGTAATAGCGTCTGAAAAAAATATAGATGTGAGTTAGATTTGAGTGATTGAAAAAAACTTTCGACTTGAATGCGAGTCTCGACTTTGATAAATAATTGAATGAACGTGATACTCTAATTTAGTCATCGCTAGACACAGTGATGAGTTATGCATTTATGGTGAGAGAATGTGAATGGTGATAGGGATTTAGGGATTACGTAGCGTGCTCTAGGGATCGCATCGAGGGCAAATTCATGTCTGAAGATATTAGCATTTTATCAGTTGTCTCGTTTGGGAACAATTCGTGTTCCCTGAATCAGTATCGAGCTCTAATGAAAAATTTAATCTAAAAGTTACTGACATTCCCATTAGATGACATCGGTGCTATTTAAATCTTTGAACCTGAATGGCCTTTTATGCTCAAAACGTTTAAAGTAGTGCATTTTCATCCAATATACATCGTTAAAAGTTCTGTAATCCTCCCGTAGATTTTCAGTACATTTGCATGACAAGTTAAACTTTCAAAAGCTCTGAAAAATATTTATAACTGCCTGTGTTGGGGAAGGAAACAAACTTTTTCTCTGTTGCGATATCTAGTGACGCCAGTCATACGTTAATACAATGTGAAGTTCACGTTAGATGCTTGATCTTGTTTTCAAGAACTTGCGTGTTGCTGCTCTTCTGCCTATTGAACTGAGAAAATCTGAAATCACTTGTAAACGCGCCCCGCCAAAAATGGCGGGACAAATTGTGTTAAATTCTTAAGGTACCCTTTTATTTACGGTAATTCTGCCATGAAATAATGTTATTTTAAATGTCACTGATACTGACTGCCTTGTTTGACAGTCTCGTTATTAGTTTAGGAATCCGAACCCGGAAATTTTCTATCTATATCTTTAAGGGCGTCACAGAGAGACGGATGAGGCAAGCAAGCAACATTGGGCTGTTATTATATAGTGGGATCCAGTGAGGAAACATGCAAAGTTTTTTTGTGAATAGTTGATTTCAAAAGAAACGATGAGGAACATTTCTGACCCATTACATGTGTCACTGAGTGAATACCATTCAATTCA
>VOMN01098639.1:0-13003 GCA_014899125.1 Orchestia grillus | reverse complement strand
CCCCCACACCACCACAGCCCCCACACCACCACAGCACCCACACCACCACAGCACCCACATCAGTTGTCCATTATGAAGCCAACACATGGAGGGCATTCCCTATCTTTGTACTCTTGCAGAGCCTCTTGCATCCAAATACAATCAGGACTGCTGGAGGGTTGACGGTACGACTCACGTATCCAATTTGCTCGGCTGTTCCTGCTTGCGAGGTCGAAAAAATCTAAGAATGGCAACAAAAACTAGAAAGTTTGGCCCTGAGAGCCCTATGGAAACTTGTGATGCCCGACATTGACACTACAATTGGAACTGTAATTGTGTTCTTTTTATCCAGATGGTAAACAGGCCTGCAGGGCTATCTGCTCGCAGCCGGCATAAGTTTAACAATAAAGATTGTAAAGCTATTCATGGTGAAAATAAAAACAAAATTTGTGAAATTCACTTGTAGGAATTTTGGAAGTAAATTTGCTTACATACAACAACACAACCGTACGCAGACCATTTTACAAAATTTACTTTTTGGAAAAATCCGTAAAATATTTACCGACTCGAGCTTCCTCCCCGTAACCCCTAGCCCACTGGGGTTTCAGAAGGGCATTTAATTTCCCCAGAAGTAGCAGCAGCCTGCCAAGTTCCCCTGCCTGGTCCCGACGCCTCGTGCGGTGGGGCTGCACGCCCCTCAGTCCCCATTAGGGTCTGGTCCACGCAGCGCCTCGAGAACTTCGCAGCTGCTCGCTAATTCCCTCTCGAATTAGACGCTTCCTATTCGGGACCCGGCCCCCAATTAACGCGGCACCTCTTAGCTTCAAAAACCATGAGCACGAGTGAAATCGTATATGCCCTCCTTTATAAAACCGCGACTGTTATGTTATCTCTTTAATGCTTCTGGGCCACGGCCTTGAAGTGAGTGAAACTCATTGAAGAGCTGATGTTGAGGGACTGATGTTGAGGGACTGATGTTGAGGGACTGAGGTTGAGGGACTGATGTTGAGGGACTGATGTTGAGGGACTGATGTAGAGGAACTGATGTTGAGGAACTGATGTTGAGGGACTGATGTTTAGGAGCAGTCACATAACTGTAATTTGGTGCTCTTGCATTGTTTTATGAGAGACAGAGGTAACTGTGAGTAAGGCATCCCTCAGAAACATGGGTAGCGATGTATGTATACGCACACGCATATATGTACATTCATGCATACATAAATAAGCGTGGATTTATAGGTATGAATATTTATAAAAAAATGTAAATCTATGCACATAAATTTGTAGGAGAAACATTTCATGTTTGCCCCTGAACTCGCTGACATTCACACAGCGGAGCGTTAGGCTCACAGCCGCGTGACGCTCGTGCGTGTGGTGACACTAGTGAAGGGCTCCACTCAGTGGACTCACGGGCACTCCTTACAAAATGTGACTCATTAATATCAACCCTCTGAATCTGGAATGTAAGAATAATCTCAACTTTATTCAAACTTAATTATGATTTTTTCTCAAAAAATAAGTATCAAAGAGTTTAAATGGTGCAGTTTGAAGATTTGTGTGTTGACTTAGCGTGGTGCCAGACCTGTAATATTCCCTTACCTAGTATCCCACGAGTCCCCATATTACTCTCGTTGAAAATGTGGAATATATGACAATGACAATAAAAATTTGAAAACAGGCTGAGGTGTTCCTTTGGGACTCAAAACGACTACGATTTGAACCCAAAAATAACTTGAGTTAATGAACTTAACGAATGTAAAGTTCAATTCTGTCAGACGTTGGTACGCTGATGTCTGCGACGGGTGGCGCAGCACGTGGGAGCGTTGTAGGTTTCATGACGTCACGTGGACTGAGGAAGCAAAATTTGCCGAAGCTCACGAACTGTGGCCGGCTGCTGTCTCCGAGAAAGGGCCCCTGCAGCACCTCCATTCCCAGGATCGTGTCCCGGTGCAGGTGAGTCAACTTCGTGGCAATAATGTTCCAGTCTTCCTGGACAGTTGCCAGTCTTCCTAGACAGTTTCCCCTCTTCCTGGACAGTTTCCAGTCTTCCTGGACAGTTTCCAGTCTTCCTGGACAGTTTCCAGTTTTCCTGTACAGTTTCCAGTCTTCCTGGACAGTTTCCAGGCTTCATGGACACTTTCCAGTCTTCCTGGACAGTTTCTCGTCTTCCTAGACAGTTTGCAGTCTTCCTGGACAGTTTACAGTCTTCATGGACACTTTCCAGTCATCCTGGACAGTTTCCAGTCTTCCTGGACAGTTTCGAATTATTATATGAGGGATCTACTGAAAAAGATGCGGATACTATTAGTCGTCGGGTAGCATTTTTTCCCACCGTCGTAACTGTATTCAGCATTTGCCATTTGGCTATGAATGCTGCTCGACCCAAATGTGCTGCACACCACGCTGCCAAATGGTGATCACAACAAATCTTGGCAGCTCACCATTTTTGCACCCGACACCCGGGCAAGTTTACCTGAGCTCGGACTTGACAGGAGCTCGCCGCATGTCTCGACACGTTTTTGCGTGTTCGGACAAGCCCAGACGGGCTCCGGACGCAGTCTGTCTGGGCAGAACTTGTACAAGTCGGCGACAAGTTGCGATGTTAGGCGGTGCAGCCAACTTCACCAGATATTAGAGACCAACATCAAATGCAAGGTGGACGGCAGTCGGGCGACTCGGATAACTGAGTCAACACAGGAGGGTTGTGGGAGATCCTGGCTCTCTTGAACGTCGCCACAAAAACAATTGCAACGGAATTCAGTTGAGGTTAAATCAAACCTTCATTCTTATACATAATACATCAGGTTGAAGTAAATGTCTATGCACCGCTCAGTGATTAAAAATTTTCTTCTTATTCCTGAATTTTATTTTTGGGTTCGAAAATTTCTGTCTCACTCACAGCGAACTTTTTTAAGTCTTCCAAAAGCAAAAGTGTCTCTCTCTGTTGACCCGACCCCGCCGCCAGCAACCTAATTCAAATTCAGACTCTAAGTTTCGGACTGGAAAACTCGTATATGAAGTTCATGAATTTTTCTCGTGAAACTTCCACCTGGCGATTTTGTGGCCCCAGACTCACTGAATGGTAATTACTCGCTTTATTCACGTAATAAATATTGCTCCTGCAGTGACCCTTTGATTTCTAAGCTGTATATGCAGTGCTGGCATCTTCGAGTTTTTTCCTACATCAATGAACATGCAATGGAAATATGATTGGACAATGTGTTGGTCGAGGTATTTTTCTTCCAGAGAACGCAACTTCTTTGATGTATAGAATTTCCACAAACGTTACACAAACGAAACGTCAATGGGGGACGAATAACTGCAGTTGAAAAGTTAAGTCAGAGATGTGCGTCAATATTTGTAGTCTTTTCTGGAATGTGTAGTGGCTTTTCATTAAACTATCAGTACGTTCATCTCCATAAGATGGCGTCATCTGAGCACCACTTCCCAACAACAAGAACAGAATAGCTGTTTACGCTCGTAAATTTAGTTAAATGTCATCTAAAATATCATAAAAAATACATTCTGACCTGTAGCTGCTGACAGGAGCTAAAACACATCACACGTTGGTAACGCGCCGCGTTAATATAAATCTCTGGGACGATAATGACACAAAAAAGACACGGCTGCGCAGTGCCCAGCACCAGCCTGCCGGGACGGAGTCTGTTCGCAAAGACGAACTCTGAGGTCACCAGATGAGGTCGCCGCCGGAGGGCAATGGGCCAGGCGATGTGTCCTGTTGTGTAAAATAGGTGAATGAACAAATTAAGCTAAAATGCAATTGTAGGGGAAATTTGGGTTTTGGTATCGATCACTGATTGGTTTCAGGTTACACAGGTTAGGTGAGGTAAGTTTAGGTGAGTTTTCTCAGGCTAGTTAAAACAAGGTACTTTTGTAACAATTCCATCGAACACATATGAAAAAATACATGAAAATTTTTCGAAAGCAAAGTTGAAGCCGCGGCTTCAGGAAACATGATGTTGACTGAATAAACATTATTTCATTATTTTTCTCGATATTTTTGTAATCACAAAGTTATTTTAAATCTAATTTTAATGATTATGATTCCAATTGTTGAAATGCGAATAAAATTTTGGGTTAAGATCACGTGCGTCGGTAACCTCTAAGCCTCGATTTTTCAACGAGCTTTTGCCCGACACAATCACTGTACATCAGAAGTCGGAGGCGGGAGGCTGGCACGGCTCCCTTTTCTCAGCCTTTTCAGAGCTTCTCTTCCTGACGTATGTGTTAGTCAACCGGGTGTACTGGCATCTTTAACATGCAGACGAATACTTAAAAAGACAATTTTACCCCTTAGTTGCCGTTTCCGCCATCCTACTTTCAGATTTCATTTCATGTATAGGCATTTCTTTTAGAATTTTGACCACGAACTCCCCTGAAATTTGGACGTATAATGAAAGTTCAAAAGGCGTCCCGTCCACCCCGCTCGTGACACGAGGACAAGACTCCTCCTCCTCATCATACGCGCGAGAGGTGCCGATCAACTTGCATCTTTTGACCCCGAGTCCTCGCCTCCTCTTCCCCCGGGGAGTGTCAGACAATAAACTGTGGCTGTAGCGAAGCAGTCCCTTAAGAGCTACAAAAAACGCTCCACCCCCCTCCCTCCTTGCCCTCTCCCCTACAAAGCATTGTTGAGAGGAATGCCAAAGTTGCCCTCTACGTCAGGGGCCATGTCGGCCTATCCTGCGCCGCCGCTCCATTTGTTCCTAAAGAAAAACTGGCCATTCTATTGCGTGCCCAAACTCCTGGTATCGAGTAATTAACTTCTGGTCCCCACAAAAGTCCTGAGCTCAGTTTACCCTTACAAGTTGGACCATAAACACTGCTGAGCTACTGTGTACATGCCCTCCCTTCCCTCTATTGTGTTCTTGGGTCCCGGCCTTCCCCTAGGCCTCCGTCCTCCCTTAGGATTTCTAACCCAGTTTTCTAAAGGGGTGGTAGATTGGCTTATTGTGGCAGCGCCGATTGGTGTTATCTATTTCTAAAGGGGTGATAGATTCACTTATAGTGGCAGCACCAAATGGTGTTATCTATTTCTAAAGGGGTGATAGATTCAATTATCGGGGCAGCGCCGAATGGTTTTATCTATTTTTAAAGGGGTGATAGATTCACTTATCGTGGCAGCACCGAATGGTGTTATCTATTTCTAAAGGGGTGGTAGATTCGCTTATCGTGATAACTCCGAATGGTGTTACCTATTTCTGATAAGGTGGTAGATTGGGCTAACTTCACAGTGTGATTTTAGAATTGTTATATGTTATTCAGTGTCTATCGAACAACTAATCCGATCAATTTACTAAGATGGCCATTAATTTTAAGACTTGGTGCGGAGAAAATTCATAATCTTTTCTATTCACTTTGTTTTATATTACAATATTGAGTAACATACAGTACATGGAGTTGAGTAACGTACAAACTGAGTAACATAACGTACATGGAGTTGAGTAGCATACAAACTGAGTAACATGCAGTACATGGAGCTGAGTAGCATACAACCTGAGTAACATGCAGCACATGGAGCTGAGTAGCATACAACCTGAGTAACATGCAGTACATGGAGCTGAGTAGCATACAAACTGAGTAACATGCGGTACATGGAGCTGAGTAGCATACAACCTGAGTAACATGCACTACATGGAGCTGAGTAGCATACAACCTGAGTAACATGCACTACATGGAGCTCAACACTCGCTGTTACACAACAGTTCAAGAAAGCATCGTTTTTCTGCCACTCCGCCTGTCGCACTTACTGGTCTCGTCGGCCATGCCGCCTGTCTCACTCGCTAGTCTCGTCTGCCAGATGTGTCCGAGTCCTACCGAACGTCAGCTGCGCTGTAGAAGTAGTATCAAGCTACCAAATGTCAACGAGGGAGTAGGGGTGAAGAACTACCAAATGTCAACGAGGGAGTAGGGGTGAAGAACTACCAAATGTCAGCGAGGGAGTAGGGGTGAAGAACGACCAAATATCAGCAAGATGGTAAGGCTAGTACCTGGTTCGCCGTACCTACGTACACACAAGGTGAAGCTGAAAAAAATGAGCAATTCCTAAACACGGAAAGAAAATTTTTTATCATAATCAGCTTATAATCTGAACTGCACTATTCTGCACGTAATTAGACAATGTAAAAATTACGCATATCATCGGTAGTGAATTATTTATGACTTTGTGTTGTTTGGTTCAGCAATTCTAAAGGACTAAATTTTCCATCGTCTCGGCCTCACTTGGACTGGAAACAGCGACCAGCGGCGGGGGCGGAGCTGAGGAGGCGCCCCTCCACTGCTCGCTTGCTTACCGAACTTTTTTTGAGAATGTTTTCCTGGCATTATTTATGGCTTGGGACCGTGTTGAGATCAGCTTCAGGTGAACTCTCATCTCATACTTATATAAGCTGACCAAATTAGTCCTATAATATAAAAGTTTTATTTTGTTTTGTCTATGGAGAAATTATGATTATTTGGTAGAAAATCAAATGTAAAATTTTCTCGAACATGATCCTCCGCAAAGTTTATGTAAGATTTTATTGTAAAGATGAGAGAGAATCACAAAGCCGGGAGAGAAAGGGAAGAATCACACAGCGGGGGAGAGAATCCCACAGCGGGGGAGAGAATCACACAGCGTAAGAGAGAATCACACAGCGGGGNACAGCGTAAGAGAGAATCACACAGCGTAAGAGAGAATCACACAGCGGGGGCGAGAAGTCAAGTCTCTCATTCTCCCTCAGGATGGCTGACTTCCAGCGCCCTTTAAATTTTCCCGGAAATTTGGGCTCCGGACCCGACTCCCGCGTCCACTTCAGTTAAGAAGCAATTGCGTTTCTCGGGAGTTTCAAAAGTTAAACATTTGGCAGGAGTTCGAGCTCCAGAAATTAAATGAAGTCGTACGGGGATAATTCGACGAGGTGAGCCCCGTGGGGACTTCACGGTGCCTTCAGCCTTTGTATTTAAGGAACCCAGCTGCTGTGTTCTCATACAAATGTTGCTCTGTTATTCTCGTTCCTTATTGTGCAGTAAAAAAGCACTTTCTTAAAGTTTCGATGCTTCTCAGACCTAATTTAAAAAAAAATCATCGCATCTACAGACTGCGGTTTTAAGGTCCTAGAGAGGAAAATGCTGCTCAAGGTAATGAAATTTTTGCGGGATTATCTTGAGAAAAGTGATTGTTCCCGTCGCTCTCTTCAGTTCGTGCAGAAAATTCTTCATTTTAGATCGTTGTGCTAAAAGTGTGCAGAAGTGAGATAATCCTGTAAAATGAATTGTTCTCTTAGATCTACTTTTTTTATGATAAAGATGGAACAGTTTGGTATGATCTTATAAGGGTTTGCCTGTAAAAAATTATATGAAAAATGAATTTGCGAATGAACCCAATGCTTTTAAAAACAAAGAAGCGACTCCCACATCGATCGAAAGCCGCGGGAAAGTTGGGTTGCTGAGCTCATGTTCAGAGTTGTCCGAATTTCTTGCAAACGAACTTCTTCCTCCGTTGTAATTTGCTCTGCCATCAATACACAGCTCGAATATTCGTAACCACGAAAACCGACTATCTTCAGTCTTGAATCAATTGTTTACAGGTGACCACTAAATACACGTGCTTGTAGATTTTGGACGAGCATGAGAAACCTCTAAGAGCTTCCCCGCGCATGAAAATTAGCTCCCGAAACGTAACGTTTCTTTAAGATTCTCTTGTTTCAGGGCAGCTTTTCCTTGTCGAAGGCCCATTCGTGGGGCCGAGCGGGCAGTACCCGTTCATAATAAAATAGTGCTATGAATCAAGAGCGGCGCCGCAAAAGATCTGAATTATGCCACAACTTGGAGGCACAGGCACCCTAAGTTTCCGAATTTTGCCTTCCGTTTCTCATTAGACTCGAAGTTGGCACTTGAATTACAGTTTCATTGAGGCCGGCACGTGAGGCCGGCCATTTTTACTCAATGAAAGCCTAATTTCTGAACAAGCTTCCATTTTTTGGCTCGTCATGAAAATTGAGGCCTCGCTGCCCTGCACGACAGGCTGCAGGCAACGGCATGGGACGGGCTGTCTTTTCTCTCTGAATAACGGGACGGGCACTGTTAAGACAGGACGGGCACTGCCGCAAGCGGGACGGGCACTGCTGCAAGCGGGACTGGCACCGTTAAGACAGGACGGGCACTGCTGCAAGCGGGACTGGCCCCGCTACTAGAGGGACTGGCACCGCTACAAGCGGGACGGGCACCGCTACAAGCGGGACGGGCACCGTTCAGTAACACGGGATAGGAACTCTAACGAGTAGTTGTTGAGGTGGGTACATCATTCAATTCGTTAGAGATACAGTAGTTTGATATTGTAGTGAATGTTTCCACATTACATGAGTTTGGTGTCATTTGCGAGGAGGAAACAATATACTGTATCATTCTTAGAACACTAGGATAAAAGTAATCGTTCCATGTAATTCTATGCAAATTCTTCCATATTACTTGGGATGATTTCTTTGGGGTAAAACTGAATACTATTCAACAATGGTATTAGTGCACTTTATAATTGCACTTTATAATTGCACTCGGGCGTAAACACGTGTAGTTACGGCCAATTGTTACACCTCCAATATTCATTATTTTCACTATTTCTCATAGCTAATGCTTGACAGTCCTCAGTTTTTATGTGTTTATAAGTACGTGAAAAAGTATAGGGAACACGATACTTTGAGAAATTTAGAAGCATGAAATAAACATAACAATTAAATTATGAAACTTCATGAAGACAAAATCATTCATTACGTAGGCCAACGTGAACATAATTTCCATATTAATAACCTATATTTTCGTAACTTCTAGGTGTCACTTATTATAGTTTTTGATCAGTTCAAGCAGCTTTGCGCTAGGACGTCCCCCAGCCTCCAGCAGCTGCACTCTCCCTCCTGGCGGTGGCTGGGAGCCCGACTTATCCTAACGCAATTCGCGACACAAATCTTTGACTGGATTCCTGTCCGGCTCCTCGAACACCACACTGAAACTGTTATGTTTTTTAAACCATAAAGCGATAGATTTGGGCGAATTTTGGGGATAATCGTTCAGCTGAAAAGGAATCGTAGGCCAACAGAAAGACTTTGTGTCGATGACGTTAGGTTTTCGTTCAAAATTTTGATATGCTTACTTGACTCTATTATTGCTCTACTCTTAATTAATTTTCCAACGTCACTTGATGAGAAAGTATCTCAAAACATCATAGGTCCACCTTCATGTTTAACTATTCGTTTTGTTCTTTTTGGGAGGAAAGTCACATCTTTCTTTCACAAAACCGTCCTGAAGAAAGCTCGATGTTACTTTAATGACTCCATCGCACTCGTGTCAATGAGTAATCGTTTCGATGCTAGTGAGTTTAAGCAAAGTTTTATCGAGCAGCCAACCTGACATGATTTATGAAAAGGTGTTGGTCACGGTAGATGAGGACGGCATCCATTCGTCTTCAGGTAACTCTACATTGTGTGAGTACGCTCACGTGGGTGACCTGCGTAGCCTGCATCTCAGCAGGGCCAGTACTACGACTGTCGGGCTCATATATACTGCCCGACACAGTAAATATGAGTTCTCGGTGGCAGTTTATGTTTAATTCCACATCAGATCAAGTCCCAGCAGTGCCGAACTGACAAAATTCCTCATAGCAGATTGTACAGTAGATTTGGAAATAGCGAAGTGTTTTGATATATTACCCTATTTCCTGGTTTATGAAGGCGAATAATCCTTCTTCTTATGTCAACGCTGAGTCCTGTTGCCTGCCCACCGTGGCGCCGGCGTGTGGGTGCCCAGACATGACGCTTCTTAACCCACTTTATTTTTTTTTCTATAATATTTTTACTTACGCATAGTCCGGTATGATTTCAAAAAGATGTAAAATAATTCAAACGTCATCTTATTATAGGGTATGTAATCATTGCATAGGACGATTTTCCCACCTCTTTGAATAGCATTGTTTTCATAACATTTATGAAATTGACTTGTTATGTGCAATTTAAAATCCTATCTTTGTAAAAATCGAATTTACATTTATTTTTACGTACCTATAAACATATATAGAATGTAGGACTGTACATACATCAGGTTTTGAGTTATATTCGACAATTTTGGATACTGGAGGGATTAATAATAACTTCATCGTTAATTGTATGTAATAATCATGGGTATGTTTATTTAATACTAATTGTGGCCTGCAACACATATCATGAGAGTAGTATTATTTATTTCATGATAAAATATCATTAGTTCTCATCACGGAGAGGATTATATGTAGTGTCATGAGGGTTATAACACCCTTTCATAAAGACAGTATTTACGTCATAATGACAAGATCCAATTTCTCACCTCAAGATTCTCTTCATTGCGGCCAGAAAACCTAATACTCCCCAGCACCATTCACTTCTATGTATTCTGCATCATTCACTTCTACGTGGCAACAAAGCTCATTTCACCAGTGCAGCATTTATCTCATTATGATAGCAGCTGCCAATTCCCTACATCGACCACGAAAAAATGTCCAGCTCTGTAATAAAGCGACATTTGCCCCGCACCCTCCACGTGAGCACAGAAAACCACGTAACTTTATATAAAATTATATATTTGCTGTAATAATGCATCCATTCAGACAATAAAATAAATGGTACGGAGGACGAAACGGCTGGATGCTGATGCAGACCAGCTTCTGTTCTAATTCCGCTCGCTGAAATTATTAGGAATGTACATAACTCTACGGGCTTTACTTCCCTGATGTGGCAGCTTTTTCATTGGGGATGCTCACAGTAGAAAACTTCGCATCTCCGTCCGTTGCATGAAAATTATCGTTTGAGAAAATAATTTACGGGACTCTATTTTCATCCATTTAACATTTCAATGACCTTTGGTCGAATATAGTTACCGAGCGGGACGTGAGTGCCCTAGTGTAATCAGTGGCACATGTAACGCTCCACAGGTCCGGCCTATGATATGAAAATATTTTCATTTTTTCTGTCGACTAGTACCATTGCAGGACAAGCAGGCGGGGCTGGTCTACGCAAAATTTACTCGGCAATATTTCATGGAACTTTTTGTTTGACGATATTTTTTTGGCCAGATTAGTGACCTGTGAAAAAGTAATCTATTGAAAAATGTCCATAACGCAAAATGAATTGCATGGGATCACGTCATCTAAGGCAGTTCTTTACACTGAAAATTCCCTCAGCGAATTATATCAACGGCCTTTCATTCATGCATTAAAATTCTTAATTTCTTGGTTCTTGAAGTATCATCACCTAGACCGAAGCATCAAAGGAAAATGTTTTTCTTGGTGACATACACCTCAGAATCAGTGGCGCAGGCCGTGCATCACTAGTGAATACAAAAGCACTTCATTTTTCCACGAAAAAGATTTTGCTCATGACTAGTTCTTAAAATGAGAGCTTCCTAAACATCTGTATGCCCTGTCGCACTATTCTGGATCACCATCATCTCCTCACATGAAAGAACTCCGTTCAATCGAAGTATTTCCATCGCTTTCCAAACCTGAAAAATATTATCTATTCCCTATTCATTCTCATGAGTCAAGGTTAATAGATTTTCCCAATAGAATAGAGAATATCGAGTCACACTTTCGTTCCCAATAGGTGAAGTCTGATCACCATTTCATACTAAACAGTCACAGTCACAATCGCCTCACCATTCCCGACAGTCAAACCCAGCTTAATTTCCAATTTTCGACAGTCACGCGCCCATTGCGTCAACTCTTGAGAGTCAAGCGGCGGGGCCGGCACCCCAAATCCGATATCCATTATTGTGATCCTGAAGCAAAGCCAACAAATTCTGTGGCGACCGCGGCCTTTTCTTCGAATGGGGCGCAATGGTTCTATCGTAAATCGATGGCTTCGGATAGCCATCCGCCCAACGAGCTGCAGTTTCTGAAGTATATTTCAAAGCGACCCTAATGACTCGCAACTCGCTTGCTATTCATAAAAGATAACATCTCCGTAATGATGCTGGTGGCTCGGGATCCCTGAAAAATCGCTTCTGCGGTGCCGTAATTGTCTGAAGTCAATTGTTCCGACAATGGAGAGAAAAGGGAAGAAGGAACGGGAGGGGGGGGGCACTCCCCTCGGACAGCACAACTTGCCCCTCCTTTGGAGCCTGCGTTGCGTGCTGCATACAGATGAGTCGTAGATCTACGAGCTATGAAACTGTGCGGTGCAGCACAGCAAGGAGGGTTCACTTCGACGTACGAGCAATGGAACGGCGCAATACTGAAGGGACACAGACTTACGACCCATGCTTAGAAGACTAGCGATCTGGTGGTAATGAAGCCTTGCCGCCGACAACCAGAGGAAGACCTGCAGACCAGGACGGTCTACAACAGCCAAAGCGTGTTGACGCAGCCCTGCGACGGAGAGCTGCAAGCGGTAAAACTGGAGATGTGGCTTAGATGAAAACTAGCAAATGGTGCAGCTGTGGTGTAGCAGTAGTTTCAGGCCTATCTGACGTGGCCTATGCATTTATACAGAAGGTACGAGGATATTAGGCTTGAGTCCTGCCGTGGATGGCAACAGTATTTAATGCAATCGTAGGCTTAGGGCTGATTATTTAAGCTCAACAATAAGCCATACAATCCTTAGAGAAGCCGAAACTATTCAATAGAGCGGAAAATAATAATGAGAAGGCCAGCAAACCGCTTTATGCCGTGAGGTAATGCATGCTTCTGGGCGTGCTGTGGCAAATACTGGAATGGAGAAAACAGCTCAATTACAGAGCGCACTAACATTTCTGATGCACCAAGGGCGCTTAGATAGAAAGGATTCGATTCAAATGCTATAGTAAATGTGCACCCTGCGTACGTTCTGATTAATCACGACAAAATGCTGAACATATCCACAAATCCACTCATAACAAGCCTGAATGTGCGTTCGTGCGTGTGTTGCAGAACTACTGCGTGCGTGTATACCACGCATTGTACCTCTGACAACACGTGAGCTTGTTGTACTCATGTGCTGCGAGTGAGGTTGTACTCATGTGCTGC
>VOMN01098633.1:0-33877 GCA_014899125.1 Orchestia grillus | reverse complement strand
AAATTTGTACTCCTATGTGTTAGCCCTTTGGTTACGTTAGGTTAGGTTAGGTTACGTTAGGTTAGGTGACGTTAGGTTAGGTTACGTTAGGTTACGTTATGTTACGTTAGGTTAGGTTAGGTTACGTTATGTTACGTTAGATGATCGCGTGTACCACATATGGCACACGTCGCGCTCAAAGTGTTAACAAAATTGAACGAGCTGAACAAAATTAGCTCGAGCGAGCGTGAGAAGAGCCCCACGTTATGATCAGCCATTTTCGTGGGGAAGTTCAGCCCTTGGAGGTGTGATGAGAACGCGGGGAAAAGAAGGGTTTGTGGCGCAGTTTGCCCATTGAAGCACATCAGAGGTTCTGGGATGGGTCACAAGCCGACCTTAAAGGCTCGTAGTAATCTGGGAGTCTCATATAATTTTCTTGGGCTCAAATCCGTCTCAGTAGCTCCGGCATGGCTGCTGCATGGCTCAAAACAGCGCATTTCTATTCATTCCAATTCGTCCAGCGTGCAAAACAAACCCATATACTTCGCTGGAGGCGTCTGTGAAGCCAGGGACTGAAGGGCTCTGGTCCAGTACCACTGCTGGGTGGCTAAGTTTCGTTTTCCTGGGCCAGTTCAGGCTGTGTTACGATTAGTTGCGAGGAGCCGTTCGACTATCACGCATCGTTTGAGGACGCAAGAGAAGCGTCATGTCGTGGAAGAGATCGCTCTTGGTGATACTGCGTTCGCTGCAGCTCTTGTTTTACGCTTCATCTTCACTTATTGTGTTGATCGCCCTCCCCCTCCCCTCCGCCCCTGCTCATCCCTGCAGGGCAAGTGTGCACCCAGGACTCTTTTAAACATACTCTCACCCTACAGGTACAAATGCACTTGTACTCGTACCTTACAGACATCAATGCACTAGTACTCGTACCCTACAGACATCAATGCACTNGGTATCAATGCACTACTCTTGCAGTGTTCGTTTGAGGTTTGGACCATCACGTGATGTTAAGAGCTTCAATGGGAATCTCGCTAAAATGTTAATAATTCTGGATTCTTCATCATAAATTAATGTGCGGCCCCCGGTTCTCTTGCGTACAAATCAATAGCCGACTGTTTCTCCGTTGTTCATATGAATGAAATTAAACTCACATTTGATGACTGATACATCAGGCTGATTTGTTGCAAGGAGTTTTAAAATCAACGCAAGGAAAGACGAAGAACAGATGTTGTCTTCGTATAGTTTTCACGCTTTGCTGGCGCAGTTCGAAAACTGCATTTGGCAACATTTATTGCCATTTATTTTTTGTGGTGCATTTGGCTTTTGTTACAGGCCTGCGTGTGGTGCACGACTGCCCAGGTGAGGGTGATCCTTCCCGACTGAGGCTAGACTGGAGGCCTGACCTCATCTGTTAACTCGCAACACCATCACGGGATGCTCCAACACCATCACGGGATGCTCCAACACCATCACAGGGTGCTCCAACACCATCACAGGGTGCTCCAACACCATCACGGGATGCTCCAACACCATCACGGGATGCTCTAACACCATCACAGGGTGCTCCAACACCATCACGTGATGCTCTACCATCACGTGATGCTCCAACACCATCACAGGATGCTCTAACACCATCACGGGATGCTCCAACCCCATCACGGGATGCTCCAACACCATCACAAGGTGCTCTAACACCATCACAAGGTGCTCTAACACCATCACAAGGTGCTCCATCGCCTCAAAAGAAACGCTCCGCTCGCACGATCCGAAACTCAAAACAGATTCGTTTGAGGCCATTCGTAAGATAATTTAATCCAGCACACCAGCGATATGTTTTGAACCTGGAGACGGAAAATTTTTGTGGAAGAACGTGGAGCGCAGAACACGAAGGGGGTGGCCAGCAGCGCGAGAATAGAGTTGTTAGGATAAACAAGTTTTCACGAGTACACAGAGTGATTGCGGATGTGGAGTGAGCGTGGGGGAGTAATTCATAGGGGATCGTAGAAGAAAAGTTATATCGGTGAAAATTGCTACTCGAGGTACACTATTTCCATATTTCATGAAGGAAAAGGCCATTACGACAGGTATGAGCAGAGAAGATACACGAGAATTCATACAGAGTGATCAAGGAGAAGAAACGAAGACTTGGGATCCAAACAGAGTGGGCGAGGGTGCGTAGGAATGTGACGGGTCAAGTAAAATTTAGTGAGCCACTGACGAAGTAATATAATTAGGGCAATGAATATGTCAGTCCCGCAGGGATGAAATGATATGCTTGCAATGCAGCGGAGACGGAGTGAGTGAGGAAAAACAATGACGCATAAGCGAATCATTGATGGTTACTGGAGGGATTTTCTGCATGCGAATGAAGAGACTTGCGCAGGAAAAACTATAAGCCTAGTGGAGTATGCAAAATTTGATGAATATGATTAGTAGGAGAATTGAACGAGAGATGAAGGAGAACACCAAGTCAAAACGGTGAAGGTATGAGGGGACTTGAGGGAGGGGTGAGGGGAGCTTGCTGAAGAAGGGGGGAGCGTTCCTATACCTCAATATTTTACGTAACTCTTTACCGTCTAGCATAGACAGGAGCGTCGAAAGAAAGAAGGAAACAATGATAGCAGTATAAAAAGTTGTGAGATTGAGATTAAGGAACTAAGGTCAGTTGCCACTCGTCTATGTAATTTTGTAAGTACATGGTGCAAGATTAGCTCATGGTTCTCGAACTAAATATTTTAATATTTTTGTGTTGGTGCTCTGTTCCTCAGGGACTTTGTTATACGAGGGGAACGATGTTAGAGGCTCTAATAACATGAAAAAATGAGCAGTATTTTACAATGATACAAAAATGTGATGACAAGTTTGTTATGAAATCACGGGTAGAATTAATTAGATTAGGATGAAAAGGCAATTACAAAAGTTAATGGGTTGCAATTATTGGAAAATGTGTTGATGAATCGGAACCAGCATTAATGTAATAATGATAACATTGGAAACATTTATTTACCACGAGTAATTTACATCAGATACAGGTTTACAATCAAATGAGGAATGACGAAGAACCGGGATCAGGATACATACCACATGTGGGGTCGAATAAGCTACAAAGCTTCTAGGAATATCACAAAGAAATGAAGGACATTTGTCATGGGTAAACAATGCGACATTACGTTCGTATTGAAAGCAGGGGAAGAGTTACTTAAAAATGCATGCAAAAGCCAATGCAAAGGTTAATGGCTTATTGTAATTATTGGAACATGCGTAAATGAATAGATGGCTCATTCGTAAAAACTATTCAGGATTTAAAATTCATCGGTAATGATATACCTGTATGAGAAAAGTGTAATGACAGTGCAAGAATGCAGTAAGAATTAGCTGACAAACCATGTTAGACGAAGAGAAGGGACAGAACGAAATTATGTGGGATGTTATATGTTAACATAATATTTGAGGTGTAACGAAATTATGTGGGATGTTATATGTTAACGTAATATTTGAGGAGTAGCGGCAATTTGAGAGTGTGGCAGTGATGATAAATCAATTGAAATTATCGCTCCCATGCTCGATGACATGAAATGAAAGGAAATACATTTGTTGTCTTCATGATTCTACTATTTTACTGATACGAATCTGGTAAGCAAATATCTCCGTATAAGAAGGTATTTCATCATGTAAAATATATCTATTTGTCATTGATTTCTTAACGTGTTAAATAGAGTTCGAGCCGATAAAGGCTATGTAATTTGATATAGTTTTCTTTTATAGGCTAAAAGTTGGGTCACCGTAACTCATATCAGAAGAGTAGAAACTTATATCTAACTTACATATGGATAACTTTAATTAGCTGACATTATATACAGTGTGGTTGACCCTAGAAATCGAACGATAAAGCTAAACCGAAAGAATTTACCTTATCTTAAAGTTACTTTGATGTAATATAATCTATGTAATTTTGCTGAACTTTTTCGTGCCCATCCCAGCTTGCACCAACACTTAATGTAAGCGAAGACTTCGAGAAATTGTAGCGCTTGAAATAAAGGCTGACGGCCTGCCATTGAAGCACTGCGAGTGGCGGCTGAAAACCTCAGCTGTGGTGTGAGGAACCGCACCATCACAGCTACCAGGGGTAAATGTACGTGTACGTTATTAGTGCATGTAATTAGGCATTTTTGAGGGCACGTACATCCCAGTCTACTGTTTTGTGGCCTCATCAATAATATATAATCAACTCTTCGGTGGCGATATCTGCGATTGGGGAGCCGAAATTATAGGAAATTACAGATGCCCCGGTAAAGAAGTTTGACTGGGATATTACGTAAGCGAGTGCGACGTAAGTCACACAAGTAAGTACACACCAAATCAAGCAATGTAAAGAACATGTCTTAAGCAAGCGCGCAGGAAGCAGGCAGCTTATCGCAGAGGGGGGCCCCCGAGGGGTCGAGGGAGGGCGGACAGGGGGCGAGGAGGGGGCACGAAAGTTATTGCAAATGAGTTCGCCGTGCGTTTTTGTGTCGTTACTAGCGAGCTGCGACAACAATGATCCTCAAAATTACGGTCTCCTCAAATATGCAAAAACACGCCCTCGCGCTGCTGTTTTCCGTGCCACAATATTGTTATTGTTATGCATGAATGAACGCGCGCAAATATAAATTGCTCGAGACGTCGTCAGCGAGTGAAGGTTTTATGGCTGAGGGCATTTAATGTACCCGCCATCGGCTGATAAAAACCAAAGTGACGCTTCCCTTTGTTTCGACGCAGCGCCGTGATTCTGCCCACCTCTGGGACGTCTCTCAAGAGCGTCGTTATGGCCCCAAAATGCCTGATTTGTTCCTTATTTGCCTGCGCGACGTGATAAACTCTACAGCCCGTCTACGCCGGCCACCTCGACAGCAGCCTCACGCTGCTGCAACATGGCTGCAATTATTCCTCTAATTCATGCCTAAGCCGCGAACATCGTCACCGGTGTCTTTTGTAGAATTTCGCCTGTGATTTTCCGTAAGTATTTTAGAGTTTCACAGCATTATGATGAGGTACAGTCCTAAAAAATGTGTTATAAATCATGAACCAAAATCTATAGTGTTGTTACAAATTTGTGTTGCAGCTCTGAAACTTTCCAACTAGTCCCAGATGTATGTTCGAATATATTAAAGCGCGAGGGCGGAAATATGATAGCACTTTCTGAGCAGAAGTAGCACTCAGTTTATGTGTTTTGCTTCAATTTATCCTCAATAACTCCGTCCATCAGAAACTGAGTCTCTGGAAAACCTAAAAAGTGCGCTCAAACCTGCATAAAAAAGTGTGAATATCGGCTGGGAGAAAAAATAAAATGAGACAATTTTAGAGCTTCAAGCATCGAGTGCTAACTGCGCTCCTGAATGCAGCAACTCGCATCAGTAAACTCAGTTGTGCTGCCGACACTCAGGCACAGCACAGGAGGTCTTCGTGGAGAAGACTAAAGTCTGCACATTAACATTTGGGATCATGTCAATCTAAACAGGCGAGTCATTCTCGAGCTTGAGTAAAAAGTGTTAGGAGAAGCGAGGGTAATTACCGGGGAGTCTCTCGAGGTGAGTTCAAACATGTGGCGTCAATGCAGACAAGGGGCCTGATTGTGAGTCTTCAAATGATTCAGGAACTAAAATGTGCATAACGGGCACAGACTCAAGGAAGAAACATCATTATTCAACTCGATTCTGTGAATTATACAAGCAATCACTAACGTTTTGCAGTCAGACAAGTGTTCTTAATGGATTGTTTGTGGTGAGTATCTGATCAAGGAAATTATAGTAATGATCCGCATACACTTAAGAAAGATCTTCCGACTTTAAGATTCTAAAAATTGGGATCGTATCTAAACAGAAAACCCCCAAAAATGTGTATACTTCAATGAAAAATAGAAGAAATCTTGAAACAGAAGATGGCGGCTGAATATAGTCCAAAACCTTTCGATGGACAATATTTTTTCTGCACTCAATGAACTTTGCAGCGAAAGTTTCTCGTCTCTCCCTGACCGTCGAGAATTTGTGTATAACTCTAACTGACCCTATGCTGATGCTGTTAAGTGAGCTAATTAATTGATATTCAATAAGTGAATCATATAGAATAAAGCCAATGTAATTTATTTGTACACATTTAATTTACATTCATGAACAAATAGGAAGAACTTCACATAATTTCAGTAATTCTAGGAATATTTTTTATTCTTCGAGTTATTAATGATTCGTTTGTCATTAATTGATAATATTTACAACTGTACTTTAGATCTGCGAAGATAATCTTGACCACAGCGAGACTTGAATCACTTTCTGTTTCATAGTTGTAAATGAAAACTTATTCAAAAAATTTCAGGTCATATATGGGATATCACGAGCCATGGGTAAGTTGTTTTATGAGTCTCGTGTGTACTTATTATTCATAGCTGATTTGAGTCAAAAACGAGTATATGAGAAGACCTTGTTGCTGTTATAAAGCATATATACTGNCTGCCTCATTAGTGGCACCTGACGCATGTGTTTCCCCACCTCTAGTCACTTGTTACCGCTTCTGAAGATATGAAATTTGAGAAATTTGTCCCCCGAATACACCAGACTCTTGTTGTAAGATGATAAATCCCTTGCAATTATTAATGCAAAGTTAGGGAATACGAAATTATCAAATGGAAACATATTTTTCAGGTATTACAATAATGTTCTTCATTAAGACAATCCGTCAAAGTGATTGTCTTTTTTTACTGCTAAAATCAAACTTTTCGTGATAAATAATTTTGAGTAAATAATTTTTCCTTCAATGCATTTGTGTAAGAACGTAGAGTTATGCTGCTTTTTGAATTTAATAGTTTAGGATCAATGTAGCACAGCGCCGTCACCTCTCAATGCGCCGCACTTCAACGAAGCTAATTTACCACAGGAATTTCTTTCTAGGACCAAGTACATCATTTACGCAGAATAGATAAAAAACTGCTTGATAATCTTCACGTATTATTTATTCTACACCAATTTGCAACATTTGCTCAAGAATCTCGGCGGCATAATGATCAGCTCCAGCTTCTAATACGAGAATCAGGGACGTACAAAGCATGGAAGTAACGCAACATTTGCAGCTTTTAATACTAATCTCACGTGAACTTCACCCTCCGTTAATTATTTGTCATTTAATGCAGTCATTAACTTCCTTAGGAACGAGTGAGATGGAACAGAAGCATTTTCAAACTCTATGAACAGAAATTCTAGACAGGGTTCAGTCTCCCCTGAGGGTTGGTGGCGGAGTCACAGCCGACGATGATTTGCGACTCGGAGGCAGACTTCAAGTCGTGATAAGCAGAGGGGACGAGCCCCCTTTGCCCCTTCCCTGGTCATTAACTAAATTGATAAAGAAAAATGCTACCAGCATCTCAATGAGGGGTCAGCGCCCCCCCACCCCCTCGGCTCTCGCTGCCTTCGCCATTTGAAAGGAAAGCAGGAGGGAAAATAGATTGAAGCGCTCATGAGCGGCGACTTGTGGGAGGAAGAAAGATTGCAGGACTGAGGAGAGTCAGTAGTATTTTATATGACTTCCACTCCAAAGGAAGACCTGCTCAGCATGAGCTGCACCTATATTGCATTTAAAAAGTAGTTTGTAAATTAGTAATGGGGAAATGATCATGCTAGGAAATGCCAGAGCTAAGTGACCCTAAATCCTGTGAGAATGGAAAAATAAAATATCATGCTCCTTTTATTTCACTTATCCATTGCACCATAGAGGTTTTCCGAATCTAATTTAACGAGTACTGTAAAATATATGAATGTACTCTAATGCGCAGCCATCAGTGCAATAAAAATAGCTTAGAGAAGAAAATCTTAATTTTTAGAATAAGATTCTGTATGTCCGGATGAGAAGACAATCAACTGAAAGAGTTCCATAGTTTTGCAAGCGGCTGCCAGGCGTCTTGCAACAGCAGAGAACTGACTCAGCGTTTGAGGATCACTTGAGCGCCATAACTTAAAGCTGAAAAAGAACTCGAGAACCATGATGCAAATGTGCAACTTGTGCCTTGTGCTTAAATGAGAGCTCTTATACAACAAATAGTCTATTTTTACATTCAGGCTGTGAAAGAAAAAGTACGAGTGATGAATTAGGGTTAGATTTCTTAAGTTCTTCACCCTAATTTACTATATTAGTTTAGTTCGTTTTATTAAAGTACGACCTGTCAGGCAATTGAGGCTCATCAGTTTTAGTTTGAAGTAATGAATGACGCCGAAGGTTTTATTCAGGGAACTGAACGTCAGCTCTGGTTCTAGAACTGTAACTTGCCTGGTGAGTGCCTTGAGTCAAGATTGTTGAAAAAAGTCAACAGCTCTGAGCTCTTTTGCTCAGTTGCAAAATATTTTGTTGGGGTAATAGAAAGGAGTCGTATCAAATATCCTCTGCAGTTTTGTCATTTCGAAGTCTTAATGAAGGTAGAGTTCTACTCATTGCAGTGTGTGGTGATCTAGCGGCAAAATCTTAAATTTTGCTCTAGTCTTCGAGTTTCACTGAAAATTAGGAAACGGTAATTTAAACATTAAAAATTTCAATGACACCAACACTTTAAATAGCAATAGAGACAGATTTACGTAGACAACAATAACTCGGCGCCGTGAGTCAGAATATCATTTCAACGGTCATCTCACCACACGCCCTGCACTCTCACCAGGCTTTTGTTGCAGCGTTGCTGTGTGGCAACTGCCGAGCTTGCTGCAGTGTTGCTGAGGTCATTCAACGCAACACATGACCTTACGCAGGAGCTGCACAGTTTTGCCAAAGTAAAGTGTCGTCTTACATATTTACAAATGACATAGACGCAACAGGTGAAGGTTACATGTTGTTGCAAAACTGCACCTGCGCAACACAAGCAGCTCCTCATACAGCGTTGCATCTACGCAACACAGCCGGGTCGTCTACGCAACACAAGCGGCTCGTGTTGCGACGTTGTGTCTACGCAGCACAGGCGGCTCGTGTTGCAGCGTTGCGTCTACGCAGCACAGGCGGCTCGTGTTGTAGCGTTGCGTCTACACAGCACAGGCGGCTCGTGTTGCAACGTTGCGTCTACGCAACACATGCGGCTCGTGTTCCAGAGTTGCAACACGGCTCCGTTGTCCCCTCAGACTGCGGACGCTCAGAGCGTTTTTCCGGACGATTTGGAGCATAAACATCGCGTGTTTGGAACTTGTTTTGTGGGCGGCGGCTGGTGGGGGCGGCTCTTACAGACGTGGCATCAGCTCTCTATTTTGCTGCTTGCTGTGCTCTCTATTTTGCTGCTTGCTTGCTGTGCTCTCTATTTTGCTGCTTGCTTGCTCTGCTCTCTATTTTGCTGCCTGCTTGCTGTGCTCTCTATTTTGCTGCTTGCTTGCTGTGCTCTCTATTTGTTGCTTGCTTGCTCTACTCTCTATTTTACTGCTTGCTTGCTCTGCTCTCTATTTTGCTGCTTGCCTTCTGTGTTCTCTATTTTGCTGCTTGCTTGCGATACAGTCCTGCATATTTCTTACTTGTGGCGTTGTCTAATTTCCTTGTAAATGCCATCCTGAGGCCTGTTGATCGGTAGAGCTATATCCTAGAGATGAGTGCATTCCATTTATTATTTAACACCCACTCCTAGAATTTATTTCTACTCATTTCTCTCCCAGCTGTGGTTCTACGCTGACGCTCCCCCACGGCCAGTCGGCGTCAAGCTACCTGATCATGAGAGCGGTCCTCACGTCTTATACTCAACGGGATCAAAATAGATTATTTCACTCGCCTTTTGCACCTGTTCTGCCTAAGTTTATGTCTCTCAACAAATCTTAAAATGACGGGGTTATTTATTTGATTTACCTATTCTCCCTGTTTTGGGTAATTTTTAGTTGCATTCTGCAGCATGGGCGGCTGAGACCTCCAGCCAACAAAGCGAAGTGTTCTAACACGTTGTGACTTCAAGTTTCAAGTCTGTCGTACAGACTAGTCTCATAATTGACGATAGAATGATTAGGATAATAATTAAACGTGCATCTTAAATATTTAATATTACAGTGTAGTCGCACCCCGGGAAAGTAGACAGGGCAAATGATGTTAGTTCCTTAATATGCCAGTTATTTACGGTAGGTTCATTTATGATACAGCACCATTCTCGTTCAGAGCTATTCAATCTTGGTCTTAATTCTTAGGTGATAAATTCTTGGTCAATGAATTAAGAATCACAACTATAGAAGTCTCAACGTGACGTCCCCACTTATTTTTAAGCTTGTAGTCTTACTCATTGAAAACTCGAGTCGTCCCGTGCTTTCTATGTGACAGATTTCGGAATAATTGATTTTTCTTTCTTTTCCGTTCTTTCTAACCATTCATGATGTCCAAGTTCAACTTTTTTCCAGGACATCTACACGGCCGTTTTGAGAAACGGATGTCGATATGAAAATAATGTGATTTAAAAACTATTTGCTACATTTTTATTCTGTTTCTGCCAAATTCTTCATTGAACGCTTTTCAACAAATGCTATACGTTTCAATATAATATCTTCAAAAATACTTACCTGTAACTACTGTCCGGATGGCTTTCTGAAACATGGTTGTGCAGGAAAATGAAACAATAAAATGTTCACACCTCAATTCAACTTCAGTTTAAGTAAAAAAAAACATATTATCTGCTCATCGAACCTCGACACGCCTCTTTGGAACCAATATCTGACATAAATAGCTTGGTAATTATTTAAATTATGACATGTGGAAGGAATTGGTCCTTAAAACATGTTCACAATATCATCAATAAAATGATTTACTGCATAGTAGTTGTAAGGACATCTTTTCTGAAACTTAAAATAAAGTAAAATTATGGGGTGTACATTTTATTTTTTGAGTTTCGTGCGGAAGTACGTTCCTGATAGCCTTCAGTAGAGTAATTATAGGTGAATACTTTTGAAGATATTTTATCAAAACATACAGTATTGCTTGAAAGCGTTTAAAGAAGAAGATGATCGAATCAGAATGAAAATGCAGCAAATAGTTTTGAATGATATTGTTTTCATTTTGGGTACCATTTTTCATGGGACACCGTGAATAGTTTTCTATAATTTTGTCCACCCAAACGCAGATATCGCCGCCAGATAGTTGATAATATCGACGGAGCGGCGAAGACGCTAGACTGGGGTGTTCAGCATCTCTGAAAGCTGTCTCCAATATCTAGTGCTCATTTCTTTCTTCAACTACCCTCATTTATTCTACAAATTCGTCTCTCAACAATTATATCCGTGATTAAGACAGGTTATTGAGGTACCGCCACGAACTGATGTTACTAATATTTTTATATTTACTTTTATGAAATATTAAGTGTTTAAACAGGCTTTGGTTCATGGAAATTCACATCCGATGTTCAGTACGTGAACGATTTTGTATTTTCACTTTAGTTCCTTTAACATTCCTCTCCTGAATAGACTACACGAGCTCGTGTATTCGGAAATATATGAGAGCATGAACACTAGTTCACAGAAACTGAATTCCGTTTCCAAAGTTAACACAAAACATTTCACGACGAAAATTTTAGAAAAACGTTGGTTATAACGTGGCCTCTATTTTTTCAAAAAGTCAGGATACTTTTCGATTGGAACTTCAAATGCATTTACGAAAGACTTATAAACTTCATTCTTCACAGGAGCAAATCGAATGAAAGAGAGAGAATGTTTCCCGAGCAGGTATAGAGATGTGGGAAGAATTGCAACGGATCGGAGTCAAGCTATCTAGTCGTCAGAGGGACATCGTTAAAAGAGTTGACAGTCCCTGTGTTTTTACGCACATCCTAGCATGCACACACGCTTCCCGTGTTCAGATAGAATTGAGCGAGCCCAAAAATAAAATATTCTACAGAAGAGAAGCACAGCAATACGGGGATTGTTCTGCAATATTGCAGGGAGCATCGCTGAAAAACGAACGACGTAGCGACGCTATCCAAACACGACCGATATTGCACGAATATTGAAAAGTTGCAGCGTTAGAAGCATTCTCAGCAATTCGATGAAAGGGGAAGCGAAAATACAGCAAAGAATAGTGGCTACAAAGCTGCAGAATTGTGCTGTGACGGCATGGCTTGATTGAATATCCAGCCGGACCTGCAGTATTCCCTGATGAAATGTTGTATTTCTGTGAGGGGGCGAGCTTTGTGGTCTTGAGAAATGCGATCATCATCACTGACGTTTGGTTCAGAGCTGGTATGAATTTGGTGGCTTGCAAGCTATTATCAATTACCAAGTTTTTAAGGTTTCCTCTGTTTATTTTTAATTCTAAGGAAAAACAAGATATAAAATGATCGATACGTTTTTAAAGATTACTTTCGCTAAATAATAGTGACATTCATATCTGAATTTCTCATCGAGCGTGAAATTATGATGTGGATGTTGTGACCTCAGACGTGGACGCTGAGTAAGTCCACATTTAATCTGCTCGGAGGCCTCATATGGATGCTCACATGAATGCTCACATGAATACTCACATGAATACTCACATGAATACTCACATGAATATTCACATGAATACTCACATGAATACTCACATGAATGTTCACATGAATGCTTCAAGAACAATTGTACCAAATTTTGAGCACTTCTCGCGTATGAGGACGTGCATCAGAGTGCGTATGAGTGCGGTGACTGCAAATGAGATGAACTTTCTACCCACGTACGCTGCCCGCTCGTACCAGAACTGAAGTACAAATAAAGATCTGAAACGTACAATATCGCGACACACTTTCTCAGCCACAACAAAAAAATGGCAACCATGACGCACTCAGCGTATGTCTACGAGTAAGGTATTTTATTCCAAAATTTAGTTTACTATGAGGGCCTGTTAAACACACAAGCGGGCTGAGGACGAATATAATAATAGATGATATAAACTAATGTTTAAAAGCCTCTTCACCAAGGGATATTCGAATAAACATGGCTACCGCTGCAAGTACATTACAAAAAAATGTAATTCTTTACATATGCATAACACAACGATGTAGTTCTTAACAAATTCACCAATTACATAAAAAATTGAAGTTAAAATTGCACTTGATTGCGAAGAATACACGCAAAGTACTTATCAACCGAAACATCACATTACCTAGCACACCCCTCACATCACCTGCCGTTGCAACACTGAGCGGGTAAGTACAGGTTGACACAACCAAGTATGTGAAGAATTTTTTGAGTGACCTTTGAACATGAGTTCTTGAATTCAGAAAGTATTTACGTACGAGTAAATAAGCTCACAGAGGATATAAAATACGAGTAAACGCGTCCACACGAGCCAATTATTTCTCTATTGCAAAGCTGTTCTCGACACAATTTATGTGCGTGTATGTTTGTAAGTGCGCCTGTGCGCGAAATCATTCCTTTTTTGCTTGAATATTGAACGAGTTTTTTAATTACTGGAGGCCTGTTTTGGGCCTCAAAGGTTCGAGAGACTCAAAAAACTCGAGCAAATTTGCGCCGGCATCAGCGCGTGCAAATGAGCCTCCATAATTCGCAGAGACGCGCATCTCAAATTTTCACTCATCTATATGCAGATTAGAAAATGCTCACTCAAACAATGGCGGCAGAGGACGAACGATTTGCGAGCTTTCAGAGTCTAGTTCGCTGTTTGCATTTTATTCGAAGTTATAAGAAAGTCTCGAGCATCTGCCGGAGGAGCTTGGGTAGTCATTTGGACTTTGTCGATTGGAATTACTAAGAGCTTAAGCGGAGAGTTTTCCCTATGAATGCTTCGATGGGGGGAACTTTCGACCTGAAAATTGAGATGGGACTCAACAAGAGCAACTTTAGAGCAGGAATATGAGCAGCTTCTCTAATTCAATCCTGCCTGCCTAAAACTGAGCGAAGCAAATGAGGCACTTCCAAATTGCAAAAGATTATGCCTATCATGAATATTGATTGAAATACTTTCTTTTGGGATTTAGACTCTGAATGTGAATTAAAATTATCGAAAGTGTTGGCCAGTGCCATCAACTTCAATACATTTGGATTTATATAATGTCTTTTGATATTCCCAGAGAACAATTGAAGAGGTATTTTCTTAATGAAACTATACATGATAAAAGCTTTTCCTTTATCACTGTACTACTTTAAATTAATTCAAATTGAGAGGCCTCATGAAACAACTGACCACTGATTTACCAGAAACTTTCTCTGACCCATTGGTATGGGGATACGACCCATTGTTATGTGGATACGACCCATTATTATGTGGATACGACCCATTGTTGTAGGGATACGATCCATTGTTATGGGGATACGACCCATTGTTGTAGGGATACGATCCATTGTTATGGGAATACGACCCATTATTATGGGGATACGACCCATTGTTATGGGGATACGACCCATTGTAATGGGAATACGACCCATTGTTATGGGGATATGACCAATTGTTATGGGAATACGACCCATTGTTATGGGGATACGTGCGAGGCAGTGGGGATGTTTCACTACAGAGGCCCTACCGTTGCTCAACCCCTGAGACGTTTGCTGTGAGTTGAGCCAGCGCAGCCACTTAAGGTGAGATGTGGACTGTGCAGTGCACGGTAGTGTGGTGAAAGTAGACTTCACAGTGTCGGCTGGACTTAGATAATGCAAATCCATCGCCTTCTTGACACTTCAGTGATGGAGCAGAGTTCCAGGTCGTGAATGTCTGATTCGTGTAGAATTTGGAAGACTCCTTAGTAAGTCCTAGCTGATGATTTCCCAGAATACTTAATTTGGAAGACTCCTTAGTGAGTCCTAGCTGATGATTTCCCAGAATACTGAATTTGGAAGATTCCTTAGTGAGTCCTAGCTGATAATTTCCCAGAATACTGAATTTGGAAGACTCCTGCGTGAGTCCTAGCTGATAATTTCCTAGAATACTGAATTTGGAAGATTCCTCAGTGAGTCCTAGCTAATATAATTTCCCAGAATACTGAATTTGGAAGACTCCTTAGTGAGTCCTAGCTGATGATTTCCCAGAATACTTAATTTGGAAGACTCCTCAGTGAGTCCTAGCTGATGATTTCCCAGAATACTGAATTTGGAAGATTCCTCAGTGAGTCCTAGCTGATATAATTTCTCAGAATACTGAATTCGCGTATCAAAAAAATTGCGGAACGGTTTTAACGAAAAATAATGGTGATATACGTTAATGGATTTTAAATGTGCTAAAACTTTCAATATTTTTATTATAAGTAATTATAATTATAATCTTTACAGTTTCCGTGGGGCTGGATAAATGTTAAGGCCTGCACTCTTGCCGTCTTTTGAGATAAACTTTTATTATTAATCCAATAAAGTTTGCTTCAATCCCCAGCTCTTGGGGTACTCTTCCTTCACGAACTTAATCTTGAAAAGAGGAACCATTACAATATTTTGTCAAAAATATAACTTTTAAAACTTTTGTAATCTTGTTTTCATACAGTTTTGAGGACAATAGCTACTTTTAACTAACATTCAAACCCTCATAGTCGTGACGTAACCCTGGTCCTTTCTGTTTGCATATTTTACTCTTTAGGTACTGAGGTCAAAAAACATTGGAAATTATAGGAATGTTATCATTTAAATGCAAATGCTTGCTTACCTCTAGTCTAGCTTCAGGAATTTATACAAATAATTTATTTTCCCCTCATTTAAGAGCTGACCAGTTGCTCTAATTATGGAATGTGGTAACGTTCACTTTTCAGCTATTACTAAACACGCTTTTAGAATTAATTCCTTATGGTTGTTCAATGAAAATTTGCACGAGAGTTTAGAAAATCGACTTTTGGTTTGAGCGAGATGAGGTTCGTGGAATGTTTGGTAACGGTATCGTAAACATGCA
Source organism: Orchestia grillus (assembly GCA_014899125.1). Taxonomy (NCBI): domain Eukaryota; kingdom Metazoa; phylum Arthropoda; class Malacostraca; order Amphipoda; family Talitridae; genus Orchestia; species Orchestia grillus. The sequence goes on along the minus strand of VOMN01098633.1, from coordinate 18,088 downwards.
ATGACATTTGGAAACCAATGCAATTGTAATCAAACATATAATTGCCTTGATAACGATCGGTGAAAAGTGAAAAAAAAACACATAATTCGCAATGGGCAAAAATTTATGATAAGAATTGAAATTTGATGAACAATTTACGAAAAGTAATATTGCGTGAACTTGAACAAGATCACCTGGACTGGGAGGTAACTTCAGTCCTCCCAAAAATAGAAATGTAGAAGCACCTTTTCTGCTTACAGATAAGCATAATTAAAATACATTTTAAATTATTCCCCTTATATGTCACAAGCATGACACAAGAAATAACGAAACAAAACTAAAAAATACACAAACGAAATACACAAATTTATGTAGAACCCCATGCACCAGTATAATAAAACTCTTCCCACAAAATAACCCCAACATCTTCCCCCAAAATTACCTCTACATCTTCCCAAAAAATTGCCCCAACATCTTTGTAACCGCAAATCAAGGTACTCCGAAATACATGAAATACCTACTTTACGAGTGGGCTGATCATTGTAAGGATTCCTTTAACACAGAAGGAACAATAGGAAATAAAAAAGCTACTAAAGATAAGAAACTACGAATGAAAGAAGAAATGTAGCAAATTATACAAGGCTCAAAGAGAACAAAGGGAAAAGAAGGAAAGACACAGAAAGAAAGAGAAGGCACCATTTAGCAGGTTCATCATCGGCATTTCCAGTATACGAGCGAGGGGAAATTTCGCGAGATTCCCGTCAAGTAAGAAATTCTTATTCATTTTGTCGAGAGAAGTAACCGGACAGAGTACCATTCTCAAAATGGTATAAGGACTTCACTGGGAACTATTGCATGGAATTATTGGTAATTGTAAGAAAAATGTGAAAATTTAACGGTTGGGTTTAATGTGGTTGGTGCATTCGTAGAGCTAATATGCATTTAGTCTCCTGCATACTGGCTCGTACGCCTGAAGCGACATTCCTTGTCGTAAACTCGCATGACTCGCGTTGAACAGGGTCGTAAAAGGTGCATTTTTCTAGAGTGGGTGTCGTGAAGTAGTGAGTAAAAATATAGAAGTGGTTGCTGAACGATAGAATTGGACCGCATGTTACTACAATCTTCCTACATACGAGTAAGATTATTTGCTCGCTCTTTTTTCAAAGGCCAAAGTTAAGAACGGTAATTTTTAAGGATTCCCTTTGTTAATCCAAACATTTGTGGTTATTACCAAAATCAATGGGCTTTAGCTGTTTAAAACTAATCCTTTTACGTGTGATTTGTTAAATAACAGAACTACAAAAATAATCATTTGAAATTAATTTATGCTGATGAATGCGTTTTCGTACCCATAACGAATGCCAGATGTATATTTTAATATGAAAACCAGTTTTGAACTACTGTCTAGCTATGAGTGCAACGAAACATAAGATTTATTTTCAAGTAAGAGCTCCTTATTTTTTACTTTGCTGCTTATTTTTATTTTTTATTTTCGCTGCTAGAGCCTCATCAATTGCCACTCCTGCCGCCATGTTGGTCATCCCGTTTCCAACGACCTCAGCCAGAGCTCCAGAACCAGGAAGTTGTGCTATGAGCAGCAGGGACCAAGTTTAATAATCAATTTCAGTAGTTTACTAATGAATCTAGAGGGCCTTTTGATTGCAGACCCATCTTACCGGCTCTCAAAAGTTCAAGTCACTTGGTAACTGAAGTTAAATAGGCCTCGAAGGTCTAAATATCAAGAGAAGACAGTAGAAAGTTGAACCAATTCAAAACTCAACACAAGTCCTTAGCTCAACAATTCAAAACGTAACACAAGTCCTTAGCTCAACAATTCAAAACTCAACACAAGTCCTTAGCTCAACAATTCAAAACTCAACACAAGTCCTTAACTCAACAATGAGTAAGAGACCGCTGAAAGGAAATGTATTTTATTAGTACACTTAATGATATCTGTTGGCTATCGTTCATTCAACCAATCAACAAACCGCCATGCGCGAGCTGTTATTAGTTGCACTAGTTACCTAGCTGGCATTTCAGTGTTGATGATGATGATTCCACAAATGAATGACATAGTGGCTATAAGCTGGTGTCGATTTCAGAAAAAAAAATAAAATAGCATATGCCTGGCGTTAGTACTCTGTAAGCAAACTAAGTCGTGAGAGGTGGAAATGCGTCGCTGTTTCTAGTTTTACTCTTTCGAGAGAGCCGTGGAAACCACCTCCACTGATACCATCGTCGTCATCATCACCAGGACTATCTCAAAGCTCATCAATATATCAGTCTCTAATTAGACACATGGAATTAATGCAGAAAACTGTGTGCGATCGGCGTAGCGAGTGAGGCGGACGGGCCTAATTAGGCAATAGAGGCCGAGTGTATATAAACATAATTACCTGGCGCATGCAATAGATCTCTTCATTATAAAGTAAAGCAATGCTTCTTTTGCTGCAAACACGCTCGCTTGCTAGGCCTATTTGCGCAGCAATGTCAGTCCGAGCCCAGCCTGATAACTCGCGCTGGAAAATATGTCCGGCGATAATTAGGAAACAAGTCTATACTGAAATTGAAAAACCAATTAAGTACAGACTCCGCTTTACCTTTTGCATGATTATTTACTTAGCGAATCGCTGAATTTATCACTGCTAAGTAATTTCAACTTAGCCTAATTTAGAAATTTTACTCGTTTTAACATTGTTCAGTTTTTTTTATGTTCAAGCTCGAATGACTTTATTTCGATTTCTCCTTCTGAGTATTTTAACTTTGCCAAGATCTCAGAGCATTTTCCGATTCGCTAGGTTCTCATTAGTTCGAATTTCCAATTCGAATTAAGTTGTAATGTGTCTCACAATTATTAAGTTGTAATGTGTTTCACAATTATCAAGTTGTAATGTGTCTCCCAATTATTAAGTTGTAACGCGTCTCACAATTCTCTAGCTGCGAGTGACAAGATTCCCTCCGTCCAAAACTGCCTTCTGAATCTCATTTTCCTGGCTTTCCCCGCCTGAAACCTCTTCAAAAAACGTTTATGATTATAATACCTTATGACGGTTCCATTACCTACTGTGTCAGAGAGTCTTCCCTACAAGACTATTTTAAATCTTTGGTAAATTTTAATGGCCATTTCCACTCAATGCCAATAACAAACTGATGGCACCTCATCGCCCGTTGTGTTGCCGGAACTCCAGATTTTCCTCTAAAAGCTTCTTCAAATCTCTCAAGCGAACTCCTTAGATCCCACGACCTTATTCCCTCAGATCCCTCAACCCAACTCCCTCAGATCCCTCAACCCAAGTCTCTCAGATCCTTCAACGCAACGCTCTCAGATCCCTAAATCCAACTCCCTCAAATCTCTTAACCCAACTCCCTCAGATCCCTAAATCCAACTCCCTCAGATCAATGTTTTCCCATGGTACCCCGTCAATGCTCCCGGAATGTTAGCAATGTTCATAAAAGGCTGGGGCCTATTTAAAATTCATGTTTCGGCGCAAAAACAACACATAGGCCTAGTTTTTCAGGACTTGGTCCAGGCCTACCCATCACACAGGCTGTCAGGGAGCCTTCGCTTCCCCCAGCGCCGCTGCAAAACAAGGGGAGCACATCCTAGCTTTGAAATTAATTCGAAATTAAGTGGCCCTGCGACGGCACATACACTTCCACGCAGCAGTTGCGTGGGAGCGCTGGCGTTGTGGTTACGCAGCGTAGGAGCGTTGACGTTGTGGTTTACGCAGCGTAGGAGCGTTGACGTTATGGTTTACGCAGCGTAGGAGCGTTGACGTTATGGTTTACACAGCATAAGAGCGTTGACGTTATGGTTTACGCAGCATAAGAGCGTTGACGTTATGGTTTACGCAGCGTAGGAGCGTTGGCGTTGTGGTTACGCAGCGTAGGAGCGTTGACGTTAAGGCTTACGCAGCGTAGGAGCGTTGACGTTGGTGTTACGCAGCGTAGGAGCGTTGACGTTAAGGCTTACGCAGCGTAAGAGCGTTGGCGTTGTGGTTATGCAGCGTAAGAGCGTTGACGTTAAGGCTTACGCAGCGTAGGAGCGTTGGCGTTGTGGTTATGCAGCGTAGGAGCTCTATAAACTCTTACCTCACAGGGTACCCGCCATTTGCGGTAATGCATTCCAATGCTTCAACGTACGTACACAGTATGTCCTTTATTCTTCCCGTGAGAGTGTAAGAGTATGAGTAGACGAGTTGTTATATTATGTATGTATTACGGCATTGCATCTTCAATGTTTTAAACTTTGTAAAGTGGATAGGGGAATGAAGGATTTGTCTGTCGGCTGCGGGATATTCGAAATTTATACTCTTCGTTTAATCCTGTATTGTGGATACCGACTTAACTGCATAGGATATATTTCTGGATATGGTTTGATTTTGATAAATTTTATTTGACCCAACGGGTCACGTGTCGTCTAGTTATATCAAGAATTTGTGTAATCGTCCTTCACAATTAATGCTGCAATTTCAGTTAATTTTGGATCACCACCTGAGGCATGCCCGCAGCCCCATAGCCTCAATAACGGCAAAGACAACGCAGCATCCCAGGCATCGTCGCATCTACACTCAAACAACACAAACTGTGGCCGCGTCTACGGTACTAACGCTGGGGAATTAAATGCAGGTGTCACTATTATATCTGCAGAAGTGACAGCTAACCAAACGCTAACTGTATTATAAGCCATAATAACTGCACAACTTCAAAGTTATTGATGCTTCGCTTTTTCAGCTGTCAAAATGTTAACCGTATAAACGAAGATATGTGATGTAGGCAAGATATGGTCGGATAATTATCGCTATCATATAGATTATGCATCATCAATATCTCCCTTATGGAAGACTGGTACGCAATCTCATCAACTAGCAGACGTGCCCTCCAAAAATGGCGGGACAAATGATGCTAAATTCTCAAGATGCCCTCTTATTCACGGCAACTTTGAAGTGAAATAATCTTATTTTCAGTATCGCTGATACGGGCTGCCTTATCTGAGTCTTCTTATTAGTTTAGGAATACTGCAGGGCATTTTCTCTTATCTAAATCCGTTAAGAGCGTGACAGACAGATGGACCAACCAAACCAAGTAATCAAGCAAGCAAGAAAGAACTGTGTACTAGAGGAATGAAATCAGTATAAGGGGCATGTATACAGAGAATAATAAATCAGTAACAATGATTACAGCCCAGGTGGCATTATTTCTAATATCACCACCTACACCAAAATGATTTACCGCTTCAGACATGAACTATGTAGTATTATGCACAATAATGCAAAGAGACTAGCACTACCAACATATGCAGGTGCACCTCAGTGACGAGTAACGGCGATGATATTATGACTTAGTTTATGTTTCTTATCGTACTACCTCGTGGAACACGGGCAACACCACTAAGAATTATACTTTCACACGCACCACAATGACAATACCAACACATGCAAGAAAATCTACAGCACCAAACGTAGACACTACTCTACAGTGGTCTGAACCAGATTCTGTATGTGATGTATCAACCAATTTATACCATAGTTTAAACCAGGTTCTGCACGAGATGTACTGACTAATTTATGTCATAGTCTGAACCAGGTTCTGCACGAGATGTACTAACAAAGACTATACCTTTCCCTACCCCTGATCCGAGGTGCACCAAATAACTGTACAATGGCCTGCACCATTCTGCGGCAAAAGCAGCACCATCGCCCAACAGCAGCAACAGCACACGGCAGAGAGCCGCACGAGGGATCTTTTCTCTTTATCTGGCAGCGAGCAAGGGAGACCTTCGCTATAGTGAGTGCAATCATCAAATTGCCGAGACAGTGGATCATTTCCTTGCTACTGACCAGCTTCCCCTCCGCTCCCCTCATCCTCCCCTTAGTATCCCTCGGTGATTCCCTTTTCTTAAGGGAGTTCCTTCCTCAATACTTCTATTCTTTTCTTTTTCTGCATCACCGTCCAAAAATTACGGAGAGATCTGGAATCAGATGGTGAAGATTGCGGTCGGAATAACTCTACGGTATTTACTTTCACGTTTAATTTACTCTGAGCGATAGGAATTCAAATTTTATACTGAGTGGAAAAAATTATTTATAGTAAATTGTGCTTATAAACTCGGTTCTATTTCATTAATAAGATAAACTGTGCTTAGACAAGTAGCTCAAACGAACAATTTTAGGACCCATTTTCGGAGTTTAACTTCATAAAAGCTATTCCTCTAGCAGAATCCTGATGCAAATTTTAGAAACGCAGGTCGACTACTGAACGTTTAGCAATAAGAAGTAAGATCTAATAAGTGATGCCAAATTTTCAGTAAAATCTTGCTCCTCACTCTAATTATTATTGTTTGATAAGTGTTCGATATGTTCGGGGTCTCGGTGTTCTAAGTGTGCCCTTATTTACATAGCTCATCATGTTGTATTTCATATCCTAATGTGCGTTGTTGGTATTAAAAAGAAACACTATTATGAAGATATTGATTTGTATGCATCCCACTCGAAGCACAACCGAGGGCATGGCAGTATTTACCAGACAATATTACAGTTGTTGTGGGCGAGCCCCTCTGTTGCACTGAGGGTTGGTCACGTATATGGTAACGAAGGAATAAGAAAATAAAATTTTCAATGCTTATCTCAATTACATTTTTTTAACTTAGGTAACTTTTAAAATAAATTACTGTCTCCAAGCACCGTAATTGAAAAACTTGGCGATTTACGACATTTTTATTCAACTGCATAAAATATGAGTGAGCAGGATGTGTGTCATATCAAGCGAACTAGGCTCAAATGAAAGCGTCTTGCCCTCATTCTGAGAAAGCATTCAATTATTTTCAGTTAGCCATTTGAAGAATGGAAAGGCAAACGCAAGAATCCTCTTTTTTGCAGGCAACAGTCTCAGCTCAATAAGTTTTGTTGCGTATATTGCGACTGTAGTAATCGTGTTACTATACCTCCCACAGGTTGACGGCCATCGTGAGGGTTGTAGCAATAGTGCTGACGTACATACAGTCCTTCGAAGTATCCATGATAGAAGTTTACCACTCTGATGGTCGCTTACTAATACAGTAGTAAGTGTGCTAGAATACTGAGAATCACTCATAATGTTTGAGGTAACTATCTATTATGCAGGCATGTCTACGATGCTCTGTGGGTATAGACAACTTAAGGCCATATACGACTCCGTATAGTGGGAGTTCTGACCAGAATAAAATTCTCAAACATTTGTTTACGAGCGTAATTTAGATTGTATACAGTATTACAATCAAGTAAGAAATGACATAATACATAAACCTGGTTCAGGATATTCACTTCTTGTGGGCCAAAATAAGATGCTGTGTAGATTTCTCGAGCAATTATTAGGGATACTCTAATATCAGTGTGTAGTACAATTATTTAGTTTACTTGTATTCTAATAATAGGTCACTTATTAGCTCACAACGAGCCATGAAATGGTTCGGTGAATAAATGGTAGAGCAGTAGCATGAGTAAAATGGAGTTAAATATGATGTTAGTTTTGAGCACTGGCATCAAAGTCTCGCTGCGGGAAAACGAGGCAGCGTTCTCTAACTTTTGCTTACACTTGCAAACGTCGGGATGCAGCAAGCTGCTGCGGATATTATTTCTCTGAATGAATGGAGAATGTAAGTTTCAAAACCTTTCGTCGGGAGCTTAGAGGTCTTTCCGAAGTTGACTTTGCGACAAGGAATGATGCCCGATGTCAAGTATTTCTTTTGATTTCGTTATGAGAATTTGATTGCCGTAATCGCCCGCAAACTCTCGCTAAAACGAAAGAGAAGGAACCGAAACGTTTAGTTCTAGAGATCAAGTTGTGCTTGAGAACAATTTAATGAAAATTCGAGAGTCGTTAATTAATATCTAAAAAGGTAGTTTTTCACGAGAACTTTCATTAGTGCATTGCGTATTTCATTGAATCTAATTAATTACGATTATTTTGTTGTGTTGTATTGTATTTTTGTTATACGGACAACAACATTTAATGCATAAATTAAGATATACAAATCCTATACCACAGAAATTTTATTTCTTTAAATAATTAGTATAAATTTAGGGCAGTAGCTGATGTGTGTTTTCTAGAGTGTATAGAACGTCAAATTCTCTTTCGGTTTTATATCTTTAAATGGCTAGAATAATTTCTAGAGACAAGTAATGGCTCATAGACGTGTATTTTGTGCTCATAAAATTATAGTTTTTGTGTTTTTTTATGCACTGCAGTGAGAGCTCTTGTGCATGCGAGCCTGTAGACAGTGTAGAGGGTCAGAAATGAGGTAAGCTCCTCCATTGCTGGTCGCTTGTTGGGGGAAATGTTGCTGATGCATTTGTATGGTTTCTCCTTCTATTTTCTTTTCCATTTTCAATTGTATTTTAGAATATGCTAACATTCGTTTGCAATGCTCTAGCATCTTCATGGCTCGTTTGTGTGGATAAAATTTAACCCTTATTTTTGAAACGCAGTGTCTAATACGAATTATCCAGTTTTTTAATACGTCCGTTTAATAATTCGACTTTTTACTTAGTTCTGATAAGTTTCTCCAGTTATCCACTTATCCAGTTTCATTTACTTATTTGTGATGTATGCATATCCGTGATAACAATATCCTCAACGTGGGAGTTATTAAATGGATTTAATATTTTTTTATCCTTTATGCTGCGGGTTACGATTTTTATGTTACCTAATTTCTGTGTGGCGTGACAATATCATAGCTGCCATTGTTTATTTTTTATGGAAATTATGGTTTTAATGATATGTTGTACAGGGCAAAATGATTTTGTTAGCGCTATGTAGATGCAAATATTTTTTTATTAAGACCTATCCAACTAACATTTAAACTGTGAGTCTAATATTATGGTATACATATCTTCAGAAAACTATTTCAATTATGTGTTTTTTTCAACATGAACTTTTTTGAGTCCGATCGAGGGTGTCAATGTTAACGAGGTATCTTTTGACGGCCCTCGAGAGCAGGCCGTCCTCAAATTAGAGCAAGACGCCGAATATTCAACGTCACCTTGCCGTCGTGCCGAAAAAATTAGCAGCAAAAGTACGTCATCTCGTCCAGCCAATGAAGAAAAAGCTTTCAAATATCGCCGGCAGTTTATGCTTATATTGTCCATAAGGCGTCTAAATTTTCTTAATTCTCTCCTCGGGCGAGCGATAAAACCTCCAATAAAATGGACCCCTTGAACCTCCCTTCCCCATCGCTCTCTCTCTCTCTGCACCCCCCTCCTCCCTCGCCAAGGGTCACAAATCTCGCGCAATTCTTCCTTCAAATTCGGCAAGTTTAGTGACCGAGTGACGTCATCATATTAATTTCAGGTGGCCCTGTGATTGGTGGAAGACCAGCCGCGTATTGAGCGGCACTCAGCTGGCCAATGGCCGTCCGTCTCTGAGCGATGGCCCCCTGGCGGACAGCGGAGGCCTGACTGACGAGTGTGATGGTCAGGCGGACAGTCTTTGCGCACGGTGTCCGTAGTCAGGGGAGTCAGGGGAGCCTGGGGGACCCCGGACTAAGGACCGTGGTACCGAGGGACCGGAAGGATCTCCACAGGAGAACGAGAGACTCAAGGAATTAACTGCAAGAAGTCGAGGCAAAAGAAATATTTTTAAGGTCTTCAATCAGTCATGATGCGATGGGCCCGTGATAGCTACGGGAGCACGTTTTCACCAGTTCATGAACATTCCCACTTATGCATCACGTTGTTGTATATGCTCAGAAATCACATTCAAGGTAGGGAAGTAATTCACATTGAAATAGCACTGATTAATATGTTATTGGGGAAAAAATACCATCCAATGTAAACATGCACAGTAAATAAGAGCCAGCAATGCACGAGAAATTTATTCATAAATCTACGGATTTTACTTTCACGTTTCAGTATCTTTTTCTCATTGCATAAAATATGAGTTTTTGCAGAAAACAATTTCCTCCGAACGACAATAAAAGAAGGAATATGAAAGAAAGCGCATATAGGTCTGCGCATGAGTATTAAGTTATGTATGATGAGAACTATTACTACCTATGTTCATATGAACCGTAGAAAATGAAACTAACTTATTTAGACCGTCATCAAACCAACTAAACATTTGGTAAATTTAATAATAAAATTAAAAAAAATACTTTTCATATTATGCTAATTGCAATTATTGGTTTTAATTTTGCAGTGAAGGATCATGCGCTTCTCCTAGTAAACACGATGTTTTTATAGCGTGAACCACATTGGAAGATAAATTACAATTTATTATGATATGGACATTCAATAAACAATTTCGTACAATATTTCTAATCTTAAATTCGTGGAATATATTAAAAAATAAAAAAGTTGAGATTCTATTTCATCATATATGCAAACCTATTTCAGCACAAATAAAATTTATTCTATGAGGGCCCAAATCTTGAACCTGATGGCGAGAGCTATCAGCGACGCATTCAACAGTTCTCCTGCTCGCTTACAGGCCTCTGAAATTTATCGGAAATTTAACTGTAACGCAAAGATTGGTAAGCGTTTGTATGAATCTTGTAGCATAGATGCCGTTCTAGGAAGTAAAAGTAATTCATCACGTTTCCTACTTCCTGTTGAATTCAACTTGCATTCGTCACAAAAAGTGTGTTCCATGTGCTATTTAAACATGTTTCATTGAACCCAAATGTAAAAATGGCGGGTAGCAAATTTGATGATACCAATTTTTCGAGGATAATTTCGTTACAGCAACAGTGAGTTGCTGGCGTTGTGCGTTGTAACAATTTACTGAGTTGATGCAGCGATTTGCAACAATAGGGCAACTGGTCTTCACCCGAAGTTTGTAAGTCTTCCAGTCACTCAGCGATCGCTGGAGCCAGTCTGCAGTAATTACTTCATTACGGTTACCTTAAGTAGAAAATTTACCTAAAGAAGCTAGAATCCACGAAGTTAGAAAAGTTAAATTTCAATTCTATAAATTTCTTTAAGCCAAATGCATCTGTTACATGCAAATTTTTACGCTATGATGTCTCATATGAAGAAAAATAACCCATACAACTTCAAGTTATGCTTCAGTACGTTTTATTGATTGGTAAATGTATGTTTCTAGATGTTAAGTTGAGTGATTTTGACCTTGGTTCAATAATTACACGCTCCAGAATTTCTTAGTTGTTACTTTTATGATAAATGGAAGATTTCATGTGGAACCCACCATTGTTATTGCATGATTGTTCTGTATGGTCAATCTCACGGAGTTCCCTCGTCTGTCATTGGTTGAAGGCCTCCCAGTTGCGCTCCCCTATTGGCAGGAAATATTCTTATGATGTATCACATTAATATCGCGATATTATGACGTCATATAGAGGGGGCCGAGCTAGATAAGGCCGCTTTGAACCGCGAGCTGCCATTGGCTGCGCTTATGATTGATTTATGTGATCTCGCTCGCTATTGGAGGAAAACCTCCCAAGACTTAGCAATACCAGGAAAAATTGATCACTGCAAAAGCAGCACTGGCGTTTCGAGAGAACTTAGGAGAGTCTTGTCGACGTACGCGTGTGTGTGGCTCGCTGCATCGCTGTGGACGTCCGTGTGGAGGTCTCTGGCTGCTGTGGAGGAGTGATCCTGGGGAGCTGTTTCTCCCTTATTAGATGTGTGGTTTGGGCGAGTGGTCTCTGTCACTCATGTGTGAGGGGCTGGAGTGAGGGGTCTCTGCCACTCACGTGTGAGGGGCTGGAGTGAGGGGTCTCTGCCACGATCGAATGAGGGACTTGTGCGAGTGGTCTGCTTGCATTAGGTGGGGGACTTGTTTGAGTAGTTTCCGCCACTCATGCTACACTGTTTGAGTGAGTGGCCTTTGCTATACATTGAAGCATGACGTGTGTGACGTACTGACATGCGAGTCATCGTTAGCACAAAGATAATAGAATATGTAGCTCGGACTTAACCCGAATATGAATTTCTGTTTATCGTTAATTTCCTGGTCCTTCACTAGCTTGAATGACAAGATTGGTTTCGTCTTACCTATTCTCACAACAGTGACAAGGTAGATGTCTCAAGCCGCCCGCATATTTCTGGTTCTGTCCACGGCATTGAGTTGCAAAGTTCCGTCGCTGCACATAACCTCCTGTGGGAATTTGAGAGAGTTACCCAAGCTACGCTTGTATTTTTGGCCCTGTCGGAGAAGCTGTCGAATTTTCGAGCAGTGTCTTATAGTGCGTCACGCCGCTTCCAAAAAGAGAGCGAGGACTAAAAACAGAAAGAGAAAGACACACGAAAAGAAAGAAAGGGAGTCGAGCATCTCAAAGCAGCACATTCAAAAGAGGTACAATAGCTTGGCTCTTCCATTTTTGGGATTAGTTTTCTGAGCGGCTGCAGGACAAACAGAAGCTGAAGAACGGACGTTCGGACACCCTTGAGAGCGAGCTCGCTTTGCTCTTATTTTGGCGGCAACATTTCCGAGGGCCGGGGTAATAGAGACCCTGTCCAGCAGATACGGAAGATCGTATTGATTGATGCTGGGCCGGACGCTGGTCGGCAGGCCAGCAGCCCTCAGGCTCCAGCTCCTTGCACCAGCTCTTCCTCAGTGCTGTGGCAAGGCTGCCCATGCTCCGCGTTGTCGGCCTTCCGAGTGCTCTAAACTTGGCCAGGTTTGAGTTACATTACATGCAGGTCTTAGAGCAAGGCTCCCGCTCAATTTTTGAGTTTTGCATATGTTGCGCACGGGCTCCGTCTTCCTTGTGGCTCAGCACATTACTTCGTTACGATATACATGAGTACCAGCATTTCAAACGTTTTTATCTGGGAATCCCAGCAAGCCTTCCCTGGATTTTTTTGTTTTGGATTTGTCACAAATTTTACTTTCCTTCCGTTTTTCAACCGTAAACTTTCCCATATCTGTGGCTATGACTTCTTTGTTTCTTTTCTTTGATTTTTCCTACATTCCGTGTCTTCTATGACGTGCGCTGTGCCGGCATGGTCTAGCTGGACTTGCATCTAAGCTTTGAGTTATTTTCCAGAAAAGTCAATATTTTCTTATATTTAACTCTTGAAGGATCCTTATGTGATGAATTTAATCCTTTCTTCGGTTTCAATTTTGTTGGCACCCTACTTGATGTCGTCTTCCAGCGCGTCCCCATATCTGATATTTGTATTTCTCAGACACGGCATCTTCCTGTACCTTGATTAACCGCCATCAAAGCGTCGGTGTTGCTGTTTAAGTTCTTTACGAGAGCTCCACTATTCAAATATTATTTTCTATCCTCAGTACATGAGATTATATCTCAACACATTGGAGGTCAAGGAATAATCCTCCGAGGCTGTAGTCTAAAGACGGCCTCGCTCATTCTCTCAAGCAGAAAAGACATCGGAGGTGAGCTCGCTGTTCTCATGGTGACAGCATTACTCATTAACGGTTTCGGTCAGCAGCAGCTTTTACATTTGTATTCACACGTGAGTGCCTTCTAGGTTATAGTGCTGCTCAGGTCAATGAACTGCCAGCAGCAATGGAAATAACAGCGGTAGGAAGCACGTACGAGTTGCCCTAAGCTCGTGTTCGCAAACTTAACGAAGTCCTGTTCGATTTATTTAATTCATGTTATTTTTGCTCTAGAAAAACATATCGTAAAATTTCAAAATATAGTTCCGTTATTAAACTTATATTCGCTGGGGGAAACTTTGTGATTGAGAACTTCATTCTAAGTTAATTTCGTGTACATATACAACAAGGTCTAATGAACGTTATTCAAAGCAATTGTTTTTTAACGGATGTGCTTTAAAATAATTGTTTAGCATGGAGTTGATAGAAATTTTTTAAAATATGAGTGAATGATTAGACCTAATATAGTTCCCGAGTTTCAGTGATGCCGGGGCGTGATTAGTGGGGCCACACGCGGGCCCACTGAGGCATTCTGAATGCTTCATTGGTGGGGCCACACGCGGGCCCACTGAGGCGTTCTGAACGCTTCATTGGTGGGGCCAAACGCGGGCCCACTGAGGCGTTCTGAACGCTTCAAGAACGTTATCCATTAATGAGGAATTTTGGCCTCATGAGAACATATTTACCAAAGCTTTTCAGACAAGTATGACATCCAAAGTAGGCTAGATAAATTTATCTAGAACAATTTCCTTTGTTTTTCAACTGTTAATATCTATTTAATGAATAAATTGCAGAACTATAATGAAAAGTAAACAATTCAAATAATGTTTCGTTCTTTTTATGCCTATTACTTTTGATGATGTGAAAGTTACACTCAATAAATGCGTCCAAAAACTGAAGATCCAGGGTAGCAAAATTGTGACAGTTTTCTCCCTTTGTAACTTCATGTTCAATATGCATAGTTCATTAGATTTCATTAACTCAGATTACCTTGCAAAATGGCATTTGAGTTTCCATTTGAAAATCTTGGTCATAGCCAATTTGGTATCATGCATTAATTCTTGTGAATGAATTAACAATAGGTGATTTCAGAAGAACAGAATACCAGAATACTGGGGTTCAATTTTTCGCAGAGCATCTCGTAAGCCCCCTCGCAGGGGGAGGCAAGATACAACATGCTCTCTCTACGCCAAGAGTTGATTTATTCCGATAAAAATACTCGTACTATTATCAGAAAAATGGTGCTTCCCTTATCTTGCTCCAGAAAAATAGCATTTGATTACGTTACCCTCTAATAAATTCTTGGACATTGCCTTGTGAACTGAAAGGTATTACAGCTCAGTGACGCTTCTTCTACCTCCTCCACACAACACGCTTCTGACAACTTGCTTACTGATAACGCTCGTGTTGGTAGGAATATTTCTATTTGATAATGTAGCCACGGGGTTGAAAATAAGTTAACTAGTCGTGCCACCCGTCAATAATGACCGGACTTACTATTTTGTTTATTAAAACTAGTGGTATTTACTGGGGCAGCATGTAATGGGTCTCATATATACCGCATCGTTTCCTTTGGAAATTACGATCAAATCATAACCAAAGTATTTTAAGTAAAATACAGTCATGCCGTACTCTATCGAACAAACCATTTCATTTTTTAGATAACATTCATATACGATACATGTTTAGTGTCCTAAGACCTTGCCGTCTTTCAGCGAGGCTCGCAGTAATGTTCCCCAATGATGCACAAATGATGAGGACAGACAGACCGACCGACCAAATAAGGATGCAACCAACAAACTGCTGGCTAATACACAGCAGCATGAATTAATGCACTAATGGGTCTGATTATTTGTAGTGGAGAGTTTAGTAATGGGTCTGATTATTTGAAACTCACCATTTACTAAATGATCGAAAAGTAGCAGTACAGCCAGGCTTCAAAATAAAATTTGAATCAGAAAACGACGCACTCCTTTTGGTTATTTATAAAGAGCATGTGTCGCCCCGGAACACAGGTACGTACGCGTACCTTAAGTATGTAGTCAAAGCTTAAAAATGTTTCTGACGACGTGAGATACCCTGAAGTACAAATTGCATCAAGTTCACTATCACGAATGGTGCTATAATATGTACTCGTTGCATCAAGTTTGTTCTAGTAACGAGTCTGTTTATTTTTAAATTGCAAATTTCAGTGCTTGAATTTAAAATTTGTTATACGGACTACATCGATGTAAATTATTTTCCAGACTTTGCGTTTTTTGAGTATTATTGCAGGCGAGCTTCAAGTCGGCCAACCCTCATAACTCTCAACCGTACGAAGGTTAGTTAGAATAAACACTTTCCAACTTGTAAGAGTCGAAGGATCCAGCGAGGCTCGTTTAAAGTAGCAGATCCTTTAAGGTGAGACTGGGCAGGAATGAGCATGCAAGAGCTCCAGGCTCACAATTAAGGCCCCACTTTTGATAATATATCAAGCTAACTGCACTTCTACGCAGCTCAGTTTCTCTCGTGAGCTTTTCCACGTCATCTGCATATTGCAAATTTGCATGGAAGCCTCCTAAACTCTGCTCTTCTCCGAGGATACTGACCCTTATTGCATCCCGGCAATAGGACCACTAACTGGTTGCACTTATGCCCACATCTGACATCTTAATAACCTGCTCTAGCGGAGGATGATGCTCATAAAGGCCTAAGCAAAGCCTGGCCTTTAAAACAAAGCGGCGGCGGCTCAATAAGCGCTGCAGGTCTGCAGCCGACGGACGAGTGTTCCGTGCCGCCTGAGCTCGAGAGCGGCGGTCTGGTTTAGCTTTTTGAGCCTTACTCTCTTGCAGCGCAAGGCCTAGCAAGGAAGTTCAGCTCGTCCGTGCTGCTTCGGGTGTTCTATGACGGGAAAGATTCTGGCATTAGATATTAAAGGCGGGCGATGGTGTATTTCACTTGATGTATGTTCATTAGGGCAAATAAAGGAGAGCTGCCATTGGTTGCAGCGTCTGCCTTCTCATTGGTTGCCTGCGATATTCCCGCTCTGTATACAGAATAGAGCAAATTTTATCTTGAGACTACTGGTCGTCATCCTAGTCATTCGGACGAACGTTGCCTTGTGCTCGTATTATTACCTCCACAAAAATGTCAAATCTCATTAGTAACTTTAGGGTAAAACGTACTCCAAATTTCCCCCTCTCACCCAAGTTCTGCTGCTCGACGCTTCTACCTTAAAAATATTCAGGTGTTCGTTCTCGTGGAAATTGATCAGTAAAATTAAGCGTATGCCTAAAACCATGCAGGTTTTTCAGCCGTCGCGTTACTGCGCAAGTCCAAAGCTACGTGGTTTTGTGATCGCGAATTTTTGTCAGAAGTTTCAAAATATAGATCCATTTTTGAGCACTTGCTTGCGGATCCGCTGAGTCTTGCATGACATGTACAACTTTCTGACCAAACGTTCACGAATGATGCTAAGTCGGCTGTGATTTCTCACTCTTTGCTTCAGATCGGAAAAGCAGAACCGTGAATGAAAATTTCACTTAGGAACTCAAAAAATTATTCACTCGACGAATATAAGGACACTCATTCATGTAAGGCAGCCATCTAAAGTTTGACGTAGGAAACAAAATCAATGTCAGTACAAGCCCATCGAGACAAACCCATAACCTTATTTATTTACAGTCTTTTCCGCTGCGATGCCTTATTACAGAACATTGTGTGAAACTTGACAAGCTACGGTGGTTAAATTTTCCCGATAGGCACCTCCAGTCAGCAGGATAAGGAGCGTTGAATTTAGAGTCGAAGAATGTATTCAGGCGGCGGTGCCGAGCCTTCGAGGCCCAGCGTTTCGACGCATCCCTGGCCAAATTTTGAGCTCATGAGGAGAGAGATTGCTGCGCATAAACTTGCTTGCATGAGAATTTATGAGGACCGAGCTGTGTTAATCAGCTCTCCTGCCGGCTCCCGGGAATGCCTTATATCCTCAGTGGGAGTGGGGAGTGTGAAGTGTGGTGTGTGGAGTGAGAGGGAAGTGTGGAGTGTCGGGTAGGGAGTGCAAAGTGTAGAGAAGCGTGCGTTGTGTGTGGAGTGGAGCGTGTAGAGTGTGATATGAAGTCGAGTGTGGAATGCAGCGTGTAGGGTGTGGAGGGGGGAGTGTGGAGTGAGTATAGAGCGCGGAGTGAGAGTAAAATGGGTAGTGAGTGGGGAGAGTGACGTGAATGTGAAGTGTGGAGTGAGTGTGGAGTGAGAGTGGAGTATGGAGTTAGTGTGGCTTACTTACCGAGGCATGGCGTGAGAATGCACTCTCAGGTCTCGGCCAGAGTGGCTACGCTTGTGGAAGAAATTTCACAAGCTTCAGAGGTGCAGAGGTGACCACCTCGCTAGCAGGGCTGTCGAGCAGCTGATTGAGGCCGCGCCTCAGTCGCCCTCAGAGAGCATGGACCAGAAAGTCCTGGGCATCTCAAACGTTCAGATTTATAATACTCTTCCAGGTGCTGTTGACAAGAAAAATTATTGCAATGTCTTCTGTCGAATTAAAAGTGTTTTCTGTCAATCATATATTCAAATTTTAGCTGAGAATTTGATGATTGTTTCAAGCCCCGTTTCAGTTAGGTCGAGTATCTGCGTATAGTATTTTCAACGTCTGTTTCCAAAATATCTGAAGTTATTCTATTCATTTCTTCAATGATGTTTTTTAACTCATGGAAAGTATTAGGCATATTGGCGTAAGCCTTTCCTTTAAGGTATCCCCTTCAGAAAAATTCTGCAGGGTTCAAATCAGGAG
>VOMN01098628.1:0-35739 GCA_014899125.1 Orchestia grillus | reverse complement strand
TGATGCCTCCGTGCCATTAAACATTTTAGGTTAGGTGGTGTTCCGTAGTAACGTGTGCAATTGTGTACCATTCTAGTCTAATATACAGTCATACGATTAATTATGTACAAATTGTTCCTCTTATGCAGTCTACTGAAGATGAAAGGTGTATAGCTCGAAAGCTCTAGAGAAAAGAAACTTTTTTAAAATTAAAACTAGTATGTTTTTTCCTGCCTTTATTTTGTGGTCTTAAATTAGACTGTAATTTCCTCGAAATAAATCTATACGTGAATTCCTGCTGTACTGTACAGTGTAGAGTGGTAACACGAAGTGATCAAGTAAACACACAATGTCCATTGAAAAATTGAATGTTTGAATTGATTTTTTTCTGTAGTGTAAGAAAACGTTAGTGGGAGAGACCATAAAGGTAACGTTTTCTGACCGTGCTACAGAAATCAATTCAAACACTGTATTTTTCAATGTAGATTATGTGTTTACTAGATCACTTTTATCGTATTACCGCCGTACAGTACAGCAGGAATTCACTTGCTCAGTTACCGATCTTGTCAAAATTCACTTGAAAGTTCACACATGACCTTCAGAACTACGAGTTGCAAACAAGCAATGAACAAACGAACGTTGTATTCAGCGAGAACGCTTGAACTGCATGAGAGGAAAGAAGTTGATAGAAATTAGAAAAATGTTTTCGCAAGCGAAGTGTAGTCGAACAAGAACGTGCAGAGGAAACAGACGGAGTCGTAAAAAATGGGTAAAAATAGGCTTTGTATAAAGCTTTGCTCTTCATAGGTCTGCTAAGCTATCAAACTTGTCAGGTGCACAAGTGCTGCTATTAACTCGTAATGATTTATTTGGACTTTGTAGAATAAAAGCATGAGGTTCCATCCACACATACTGTAGTCATCTTACATCCTTGTATTTTGACGATGTATTCCTCAAATGAGCGGTTAGCTTATGAAGAACAGTTGGATATACATGCGAGAGAAAATTAATTTTTGGAGAGATTCATTGTTTTAAAAATCTATAGATATGTGAAAAAATTGAAATTTTTGGGTCTTTTGTTACCATCTTTTCGAACTCTCTGACCATCGTCATTTTCCGACAGTGCTCTTCACTTTGAAGTCCAGGTGGAGCAGAAAAAATCGCTAGTGGTAATAAAGATGAGAAGGGTTTGCGGCATCAGCTCAAGCATCCGTAGATAACTAGGGAAGTAGCAACATTCGTTAATTAACGTAAGTGGAAACAGTAGCAGAAAGATTATCGAAGCAGAGAACTGCACAAGAAGTAACAAAGCGATAAAGGTACCAACAACTAGTGACAGGAGTGGTAGGAGATATTCTCTGGATCTTCTCCAAAATCGATACGCGAGCGGGGCACCGGCGCGCCCACATCTAGAACCAGAGAGAAGAGCAGCTCAGCTGTGCGCTGGAAAGCTTCAGGCACTACGCTTAAATCAGTGGTCCTCCCGATCTAAATTCTGTACCAAGAATATACCTACACATATTTGACAGTATTTATTTCGAATATCCCATGAATTCCCCAGACCTCGGGACTGCTGAACGAACTTCGCAACCCTGAGTCAATTTCAGCTCCCGCTGTCCAAGATTTCGGGAGCTTCTCGAAACGTGACACTGAATACATTTCTAGCTGGGACCCGTATAGACTGTGTAATGCATTTGGCCTAGCTTGCCAGGCCCCTGGTGTGGCAGCAGCGAGAGGCGCGCAGCCTCCAATCGAGGAGCTGCGTTGTGTCTCGGCACTAACTCGGCCTTAGCTATAGAACCCTGCAAGGACCGCTTCACCAGTCCCTCTTCGTTCAAGTAGAGTGTGCGTCTCAATATGCGAAAACACGGCAGTCACATTTTAAACGACTCGATTGCGCACTGATATGATTCTAATCAGTGCTTATATAAATTTTAACTGCAGGAGTAAACTATATAATTCAGAGTCTCTTGAATATCTTGAATATCTTGAAAGTGTTTGAGCCTCTATGCCCTGGCCACACTGGAGTGCCGCCGGTTTGTGCGCATGGTGTCCCTACGCATATCTGCAAGCTGTAGTCTCATAAATTTAATAAAAACGATAATATAAAAAATTAATTTGAAATAATTTATATACATTTTTAGAAATTCATGACTATTCTGTTACTGAAACCATTAACAGCGTTTACTAGTCCTAATGTAAAGATAATAAAAGAAAATTTGATTATTACAATGAAAAACACGCATCCAACGCCCCTCTCAGCACACTTAATAAACCAACAGAAATCTAGTAGTATTCCACGCTGACTTTAGTGCACACAGCGTATTGGACTTCATGACAGAAGAACTATAAGCAAGGCGCACACGTCGAAGGGTGGAGGAGTACCCTCATTCTGAAAAGACAGCTTCGAAAAACTTTTTTGCTCAGTGGAATTGAATAGAAAATGGCAACAAGAACGAGCCGAGTGGTCCACTCTTGGGTTTCTACACAAGTCCTACGCCGTCAAACCGCGAGATTTGTACCGCATGATTACATCACCCCATCTACACATTGTTCGTCGAGCATACTGAGCCAGAGGAAACAAGATCGATGCGCTCATTTGGTCACCTGATACAAATTCTACAGTTGAACTTTCTCATGACGCATCAAATGCAGTTATCACAAAATTTACTTATACTTTGGCACGTATTATATAAGACAAGGAATACACATAAGTATAAACCGACGATAAAGTAATTATCCAACTTTTTTCTTATATTTTCGTTCAACACAGAAAATCGTGAAACAAAGTGACATTTATCGCACCATTCACGCAATGATCATTATGCAAATACACATGATATCATGCGTGTGTCACATACACGGTATTGATGACCGTTTGGATAAATTTACAAACAGGTCTGCCAAAAACTTAAATGAGTAGTTAAAGTAAATTAATTAAGTTAAATAAAACTTATGATAAGAAGTAAAATTTTATAACGTAATCAGTTTTTCAACTACTTAGAAGAACAAAACGTACCGAGCCTGTTGCCACTACTCTTTCAGCACGTATGGAACATAGCTTAGAATGGATCATGATAATATCACATTTCTACACTGAACACAGCAACTGCAGCGTGAGGCCCGGGTTATCATGCACTCCGTTCCCGTTGACTCCAACCGCGGCTTACTTCAGTGCGCATTGCTTGAGTGTGAGCACAGCAGGAAAGTTTAGGGAGCCACAGGTAAGGGCTCTTGTCTCTTTCGGCCCTAATCCTCATTCGCAGAGATGGGTGACATCGTGACTGCTGGAAAATAAGATAGAGATTCGGTGCCCAGAGCTGGGTATGACACACGAGAGCACACATCCCCGTACTAGGAACGCAGTAGAAAATGAGAGCACCCAGTCCCTATAAAAGAGTACTTTGAAAGTGCAGAAACACGATGCTTGGGAAATTTGCACTGCAAAAATAAGAGGAGGCAACCGACACGAATCACACTGAAGAAATAGAGCTACAGTTAGAGCAAGAGATCTGTGTGAGCCGCTCTGGACTCAGTAGGAGAAATGGAAATGTACATAGGTATGGTATCTACATACAGTATGAGCGAGACCATGCAGAGCTAACCGTGAAACTCACGCATTACGTTATGATATCAGGGTGCAATTAAATTATGTTCTCTATTTGGTTGGATGAAAACTTAAGTTTTCACGTGCATTTACCGTGAAAGAAAAAATTACTAAATAAATCAATAACTACTAACCATTAGCACAATCATTCAGTAATTTTCATGAAAAATACTGATGAAGCTTTAAAAACTATCAGTGTGATCTTTCACCAATTTGTAATAAATACGTGCACTCAAGCTCAAAATAATGGTCAAGCTACTCTACATTTCTCAACATGCAGAATGCACTGCCGCGAGATGGTACATTCTAAAATCAGCTTGTCTTTCGTTAACTTTGATATAATTTTTAAACTACCAAAACAAGCCACAAAAATTTGATTTGGAATTAGTTATTCTATTAACATTGTTCAACCAGATAAATTTGTGTTGAGCATAAATAATACGCGATTTAACACATAATTTCTGATATAAATGAATAATATGTATTTATATGGGCGCAGGAATCCGAGCTTTTCGTAAATATACGCCACCCCAAAATAGTTCACCGTAAGAGATCCCCAACAAAAGATTATTATAATTTTTGGAGATCTCATACTACAATTATAGTAAAAGAGTATATAACAAATTGTAACAACGTAAAGAAAACGGATAACAAAACAGGCAAAACATTTTAGCAATAAAAAACTTTTATTCCACTTGATGGCAAAAGATTCCACTTAATCTCATGGGAGAGGGTAACGTCATTTCGAAGGCCGATTGAATATAACAATTGGTTTAGGCAGAGGATTATTGATAGAGAATTTTCGGCAGTCCAATTAAATCTGACGATAGAATAAAAGCCCTGACGTTACATTATCCTGAGATGATGATTATCAATCTAGCAATAAATAATTTTTCAGATGGCAGTTACCAATGACTAATGGAATTTTCATCGTTCCCGATTTAAACTGACATGGTACAATTCAAGTGTGCTTTTAGGGTTGCTTAACTGGACTTACATGTATGCATAGGTCGGCAATTCAGTTTGCATCACTACCTGTGTCAACTTGATCCTTCAACAGAACGTGGAGAGGATCTCAAGTGACCTTGCTGTCATCAAATGCGAATACCAGCAGCTTTAAAAAATGTTTTAATATATTCCAACGCTATACCATAATATATTACATTAAGAAACGTATTTCCATACATCTCGTATTTACTAGAAAAAGACGTATTTAGTAAAACAAAATATCACGTCTGTCTCTCAAAAATGAAAATGCACTTCTTCCGGTTGAAGGAGATACGTATATGAGAATTATTCAATACGGAAAAAAATTAAAAATTCGCATTTAATCTCAATCCAGTAGGCTTAGACTGGCCGTTCTTGATAACGCATTACCAAATCCGCGATCCTGATGTGCCAGCATTCTCGAACAATTGGGAAATTATAATGTAACAATAAAATACCAAGCGTTACGAGACCTTCATACCATTAAAATAGGCTTTTCGTAATACTGCTGGGTATTTTCACCGGAGTTGTAATCCACTTAAAATATACAAAAGTTCTACCAGATTTGAAAATTTAGAAATTTTTCACCTTAACCTATACAATAACCAAGAGAACTTCATAGTAACCTAATGAATGAATTAGTTTTAGTAATCTAGGACATGCTTAGGTGTTAAGAAATGATACCCACCACATACTTTGATACTGAAGAATGCCGTAAAAAAATTTTGAGTCAGAACGTATAGGTATTCAACTCCGTGTAAGCATGAATTTGCATGGATTATATGATCTGCCGAAATCAAAACTGAACTATTGTGAGGGTACCTGCAGCCCACGCTTGAGAGAGAAAAGGACCTGCCCTGCAGCCGAAGGGTGCCTTACCCGTTGCCAAGTTCATTTTTATTCAGTGAGATTAGTGAAATGAAATTTTTTTAAGAAAAATGATTGCTTCCTTATAAGGGGTAATTGTAACAAAAAATCAATGTAACAATGTGAGATCTTTGAAACTTGGAAATAATTTACATTTGAGCTCAAATAAAATCCAGAACATCCACCAAGTAAACTAAGAATTAAATTACCCATAAATCAATTGATGTTCTTGAAAAGCCGAGTTGGACTCCTGATCTCCATCCCATTGCAAATTTACGAAGGACGTTTAAGTGGTAAGCTCATGTAAGAAACCCTAAAAATACGCAATAGGTGCAGAATTTTCACGAAGTACAGGCTAGAATTTCTGCAAGCTTTCTAGTATCTCACTCACAGAAAGATTGAAGAGTATAAAATTAGAGGGTTCTGGTACCAAAAACAATATTGTTTGTACTTTTTATTTGAAGATGCTTATCTATAATTTCTCCAAAATGTTTATAAAATTCTTACAAAATAATCGAGATAGCTGAATTTGAACATTTAGAATAGTTTTCTGACTTGAATAGCGTCAAGAAATGTACAATTTCCAAACGTGCTTATTGCTTTTTTGAGGAACTGTGCAGAAAGAACTCGATTTGAGACTGGTTGTGCAATATTACCTGATTTACATATTTCCGGAAGAGAAGCACATAAGTTTTGAATGTTTGAATTCACTTCAACAAGTGTTTGACGACTCAATTTCAGTGCGTTTCTTGTATGAATCATGGGGCACTTTTCTTTAACGATGCAAGTGGACTTCCAAAAAAAAATACACAATAACTCAATGAAAATAATGTTCTTACCGTCGTTGAAAAATTTCAAGCGTGAGCCATGAAATAGGCGACCCCGTGCAAGTTTATAACTTCCTCAGGAACAGTTGAAGAAGGCACGTAGCTCTCCCCCATCCCTTTCCAGGCCGGTATCGACCGCTGCTCATGACAGGCGCGAGAGGCCGCAACTGGGCGGCGGGGCTGACCTTGATCACGTCACGAGCAACTGAGCCCCTTAACCTTTTTTCACTCACTTAAAAATAAATCTTTCAACCCTCAACTTTAAATGATGATCGAAAATTCATATGCCTAAATATTTTCACATTCGTTTTACACCTTTACAACCGTTGAACTACGATAGCGACTTCAAGCCGGTAAATCGCTGGAGATATTTGTAATGACGAAACACTTTTCCATAAATCGGGGTTATTATGATATTAAAATTTTTTGGTCATCAGATCTCTTGATGAACTATATCATGAGACGATAATAGCGGGGCTCACATCAAGTCGTTATTGTTAGTCCGTAGAAGGTTTTGTTCTCCACTTGACCTGAAAGCTCAGTGCAACCTTAAGCCTATGGTAACTGCAGTCTACCTGATGGAAAAATTTCTACGGCACAATCAAGGTCACCGAATGATGAATACTGGGTCACCTCACTTCACAGGTAGAACGGACAGGGTTCACCAATGAAATCGTAAGTGAAGTAAGTTATAACACTTTTTACTTAGCCGACTTCAGGTATAGCTAAGTTTTCCCGTAACCTCATTCACTAATTTAGTGAAGTTTTTCCATCATCTGGGACACTAGGATTTGCAAGGTCTTCACTGCACCTTTTGGATTTCGTAAGATTTTTGCAGCCGATTTTCGAATAGGTTGACGTTCTTCAATACGAAGCTTTGATGACGTTTGCAGAAGTTTCTCTGCCATACAAACTACTATTTAGACAGATATGTATTAGGCTACAGTTCCTGAGAAGACATTTGTTTTAAATAAGTACTCTATTATTCGTGGTTTCTAGACTGCAAATATAAAGTTGATTCACGTCTGCAATTGATCAACCATACAATCATAACAACAGACGTGAAAAAAATCGAGATGGGTGCTTACCTATCAAACTTGCACCGAACAGGAAAGACATGTAGCTCCCAGTTATTCGAGAACTACTCTACGCTTAGTATGCTAAGGCTTCTAATTTAAGTACCTGCCCCCAGGAGGGCTTCGATATATTTTGGCTCAATATACTGTGAAGGATACCAGTCGTTAACCAAAATAATACTGAAGAATGCAATTGACGGCCCTGCCTCTTCAGGTTGTTTGGGTTGTCAGGTGAGGGTAGAGAAAATATGTTTATGAAAGCTAAGTTCAATGCGAAGTTTTTTCATCCGCTTCTCAGAAGGTGACAGCCGCTAAAAGGAGACACAAAGTAGGTTCGGTAGCGCCCTCCTGTGAGAGCCCTCATGCGCTTCTCTCTCCTCACTATGCAGGCGTAGGATATGAGGCCGGTTTGTTAAATTTAGTCCACGGTTGACAAACACTCCTGTCGAATTTTGATCGGAAACTCCAACATAAATATTTCATAGTCTCATATATGATTCATTCGATGACCTCATGAGTATTTCTACAAAAAAAAATCAAAATAACCTTACTTCGACTACGCAACCGATGTAATAAAAAAGTATCATGGAAATACAAACGGGCAGAAATACATTTTTTGTATTAAAAAATGTAAATACGCAGTACTCGTAAAATGATGTAAAAAATATCTAACTTCTATATAAGTTTCATAGCACGCATGAAGTCAAATAGATCGCTGTAAAACCATACAGTAATTTTACTCTGAGAGCTACTTGTTGTTTGTGGTTAAAAATGTTGCGTTTATTTTTGTGCTAAGACAGTCAAGGCAATTCTATTGAATTGCCTTGACTGTCTTAAACTAAGCCAATTACTCCATCGTCCCAAAATAATTGACTAAGCCAATTACTCCATTTTCATGATCGATCAATAGACCATCTTCCCTTCACGACACTTTTTCTGCCTTCAGCGACGCTTACTTGACACCATATAAATTCATATTGTTGTAGTGTTTCAGCACCAACGAATGCAATGTATGCCATTCTGTAGCTAGAGATTTCATTCTAGGTTTACTCTTGAGACCGGAACTAGGATGATGTGCGCAATCGATAAATACTTGGTGTAAGAATGTCTAGTAAATTCGTGAATAACTTACGAAACTAACCACGTCGGGACAGTTATGGGACATCCAAAATCCGTGTAACACTTGTAACTGGTCAAAATCCTTCTGAAACAGGAATAGTAAATTTCAACCTATTTAAGGTCACCGATAATGGCTATCATGATTAAACCCTTTTAAGTACAAATAAAACCCAGACATGACATTTTCAAGTATAACTTAACTTCGTTGATGGGACGAAAAGTGGTTCATTTAACTCGGTATTACCAGTGGCATACTATGGTTGAAATTGTTTGTTATAACTGTGTAATTGTTTAAATTCACCTAACTCAACAGTCGTTGATGGCAGATATGCTGTGCAATACTGTACTTTGTGAGAATATAAATTTTCTAGAGGACCAATTCTAATGTAAAGTTCATATTCATTGAGGTATAAATCCATTTGCCTATTAGGCGTTGAATAGAAATTTCAATTTCATGCTGAATATCATGCTTCTGTGTTAGGACTCCCGATTAGCAACAAGGAACAGCGATTGCCAAAAAGCTTAATGACAAAAAGGAATGCTATAACTGTCGAGAGGGCGACCGAAAGACGGGTTTAGCTGACTGTGGCGCTACATCGCGACAGCATACAGAGGATCATTCGACATCTCCTCTCTCTTTCCCTTGACTCGTTGAGCACAAAATTTATATTTTATTCAACTATAAAATCTTATATAAATGCGTCATTTCATTATTTTGGTGTTAGAAAAGTTTCATTATAGTTATCACCGTGATGGATTCTAAGTGTCTTTGGCTCGATTGAAGAGTAGGAATAGAATTGTTCTTTAAATTCTGAATGGATATTTTACCAACTTGTTCAGAGCTGTTCTTAAATATGCCATCGGGAAGTTCATCAGTTGTTCGTTTAGAGTTACCTATAAACTACAGCTGGGTGTTTATTAGCTCATTTAGAGCTGTTGAGCCCGTCATTCTCGTGGGCCATTAAGTATGTTATCAACCTACCATACAGAAATCATTTTATTTTCGTTTTAGTTCGAGCTGTAGCCTCTCGTGTGCACTCCTTTACAATCAGTCTTGATCATTTAAAATCATTTGAAAAATAGCCCATGTTCAACTTTTGCTTAGTTAGAACTCAACAAAGTGTCAAGTAGGGATTCCACATGCGACAAGAAAAAATGTAAGCGAGACAAAAAAAATTCTGAGCATGCAATTTACTGAAACAAAATCTTAACTGAAAGAGGGTATTTTTTCGTTGTTTTTCTGATTTGATATATTAAGAGTCTGTGATGCTCAACGGCGTGAAAATCATTTCAATTCTGTGATTGATTATTTTGATGGTGTGAATACGAGTATAGCGATTTGGACTCGATCGGATTATTGAAGGCACTGAAATGATATTTTCTTTCAGTCAATTATAGATTTCTCACTAAGAAATTTCTTCGACGACAACTTCTGATTGCAGTAAAACTCATCGAGGAGGGCTTTTCTGTGCCACATAAATTTACACGCGAATATTGAATCGTGGGGAAGGTCAAATTGTATACTTAATTAAAGCATTAATTTACAAGTGGATTGAAACATTTCCTTTGCATCATATGGACAAAATAAAAGGAGATTCCTAATTAATCATCGTGCTCGCATGACATGGCAAAGACGTCTAGAACTTATATATTACACATCCTATCAGACCGCTCAATTTAAGACCATTACAGGATTTAGGCTCAGAAGGGGTTCACTGCAGAAGAAAATAATTGCAGTTTTACAGGGTGGCCCAGAAGTAACTCACCCGTTTAATTATGACATCATATTTAAATAGGATACCATATAACTTGGTATCCTATTCACTTATCAATGCAAGGGTCAGTTACTTCTGGGCCACCCTGTAGAAGAAGAAAAAACCTACCTGTTATATATTGTCAAACTACGGGGAAACAACCAAGATTGCGTAAAATACTCAGCTTGATGAATTGCGGAGGTAAATCAGAATGTCAGAGCCCAAGGAGCTCGAGATCGGGACACGTATTGCGGGAAACAAGACGACTGAACATTGGGGATCACTGGCAGCGTCCCATTACGGCCTTATGAAGCTTAGGTGAGCGCTGCTCAATGAATCGCAGTTCGAATTTCATACATTACACCGACGAGGATTCGAGGTGAATGTGTAACAGACGTCGTCTTTACATCGGGATTATAGAATTGGGGCTTGCCATAATTAGAAAGAAAAAAGGATCACCTTCCTCTCTAGGGGCCCGAGTGGCGTGGCTCTTGGCCTCACGATAATGCTGCTCACTGTAGGCTCCTGACGGTAGAGGGCACCCAGGCCGTACAAGAAGAGACGCTATGCTTTTTCATAAAACGTTCTGTCGCAGGCTTGCAATCGTTGCCAAGCTCCGCTCAGGAAATAACTAAGTATTTCAGGTACGTGAATTACATTTCAGTGTTAGCTATGACGAGGAATAATGGTTCTTGATAGGTTGAAACATTATATGGGTCATGACCATTTCATGTGAACTGTGGAACCAGAAAAAAGGCTGAAATACCCAACATGTTTCACCAGTAATGAGCTCAAGAAATAAATGGAATAATCTTCAAGACACTGGACAGTTTTCAGCTTAACCTGAAGCCATTACTGGTTTCGAGTGCAGTCCCATGACCATTAAATGGCATCTGTGACTTGAGCGGCTTAAAACACAAAAAAAAATATTTAAAATTTTGCTCACTGTGACAAAATTTCAAAATATATAGTGCCGAAAATTGTGCTCTCAGAGGGGGATGCTCTTTCTGTTTATTTATTTGTAAATTTTTCCTTTACCAATTTATAGCTTCTGGTTTTGGCATAAATAGCGACGATAAAAACTCTTTATTCCTTTATGAACTGCATATTTAGGTTAATCTCTTAAGCAATAAATGATGGGTATATCACAATCGCATGTTTGCTATAGTTATGCTGTTCGTACCCGGAATACGAATAAATTTAGTGATTTCTTTCATTATTTGATGCCATTATTGAATTGGAGGGTTGAAACAGAGGGTTCCGGATTTTGTGGAGTACCCTGTATGTATTTGCAATGCGTGTATGTACGTGTACTGTATATTAGAAATTGATGCTAATGCTCACTAATGACTCAAAGGAACAGTGCAATACAATACACCACCAAAATTCTAAAACGTTCTCTATTCCAATTACAAGCCAAGGGAATAAAACCATCCATTACTATACCAACTACGAAGGAACTTGTTGCGTATCCAACGAATGTAAGGAGATTAATTTCACATTGATAACGCAGAGGAACGACAGGCTGTCGATATTTCAACATACTGACACATCCGCTTCACAGGCATTCCTTTAAACTTTCCTTCCTATTAAATAACGATGCAATCTTAAAACTATTCCAAAAAACACTCTGAAATCATTTAAAGTATAGAATTCCCGGATCAAAAACAACAATTCCCTCCTCAACCGCGCATTCAAATAACCGATAAATGGCAATTCCCCGTACAACGTCAGTGGTGCGCTCTGTGTGACAGATGGTGGAGTTAATTTACTACCTAGAAATTTGCTGGGCAATTTATCGATTATAAATTTTGGGTATGACCTCACCGAGGTTTTCGCTGTCCGCTAATTTTTAACAGTTTTTTTCTTCAACGGCGTACCAACTCTAATCTACTTCTATATGCAGGAAGATATTTTTATACAAATCAGTTTCATAAAATGTATTTGCTGTACCTGGTTACGAAAATAAAAAGAAAGATTCTTTACAATTCCTTACGAGTCTCTCAAAGCTAAAATTCAACCTGGAGTCACGTGACAGCCAGTATACTTAGCACCGTGTCAGTAAAGGTTCGTCCCGAAAGCTTACACAAGAGCACGAGACGGGAGAAGAATAACTTGGTGCAGCTCGAGGCTAAATGCGGAGTCAACACGCAGGGCGCACATGAAGCTCAAGTGTCAGTCGTTGGCATACACACAGCAGCAATGCTTGCTTGTTCGTGGTGGCACTGCACTGGTGTACATATATATTTATGTTGCTCTAAACCAGCAAACTTTGAAATGAAAGCCAACCCTAGAGTGTTCAATCGTTTTCTTCAGTTTAGTTCACTGGTGACTATAAAATAACAAATTGAGTTTAGTAACTACGACCATGTGTAAGTCGTCAGAGATGCTCAGCTCCTGAAAACAAAGGCGAAATTCTCATCCGTAGCACGCGTGGCTCGTGTCCTAAGAAGTAAATGAAGAAGAGGTGAGCGAAGTCGGGCACAGCAGCGCGAAGAGGCTGACAGTCAGTCATGCCAGTCCACAGTCAAGCTACACTGCTTTCACAGCGACATCGAACACACAAATTGAATGAAATGATACACAAAGTCTATACCTTTTATCAGCAGTAAGCCTTTCGCACAGTATTCAAACTTTAAAGCAACTTCTGTTGACGTCAACCATAATTTTTCAAAGAATGCCCAATGCACTTTATAAAACAAATGTATGCGCACCCTACTAAGGCGCTATGTTTTGTAATTATTGCTGCATTCGTGCTAATTTTTCTACCTAAAATTCAAATAACTAAATGAAAAATGTCATTATTTCCTAATATAAAAAAAATGCAAATATACACGAGTGAAAATAAACTGCATATATTGAATAGACGATAATTTTTTCGTTGATGGATTTTATTCAGTGATTTGATTCACGAAATTAAGCACCAGGGATACCTCATTTTTGAAAGATCATGATTCGTAAATAATATAACAAGGACCAGAGGAAAAGTGCAAAAATATCTCTGAATGATATCTATGATTCTAATCAAACGTCTTTCACTTGCCAGCTCTCTTTTTCCGAAAAAATGTTTCATGTAGTTTTAAATAAAAACTTGCTGGGGGCTGCGCGCCTCCCTTAAACGTGTTTGGCTTGTGAAGATTCGCGAGTGTGGCCACAGGCCGAGCAGACGCTGCTAGCGAGAGGCGGAGCTCCAATGCCGGCCAATTAATTACGGCGTCCTGGCACAGCTCTGCATCAACCCCAGCACCGTGGCTGTTCACACAGCACTTCCCTTGCGTCAGCCACCACCACAACTGGTAGGTGCAGGGCCACTGACTTACGGAAGATGCATAAACTCTAAAGTAGTGGATAGGAAGCGCATTAACTCGGCAAAAGGAGCAGAAACGTTTTATTGGGGGTTAAAGCCAATATAGCTTCTTGGTAAGTTCAGTTTTAAAATACACTCAATATGCCAATGCATCAACGAAACAACGAGATTGTATTGCGCAAATTCAATGATGTCGTACTTCGGAGACAAAAATTACAGTTGACACGAGAAAAGAAAGCAATGAGTCACTGACTTGAGACCAAACAGTAATTGTTCAGCATTGAAAATTAATGGGAAATAAGTAAAAAGAAATTCCGAAGCGGTTGAGTTTCTTTTACTACCACACCCAAGTTCTCGAGGCACAGCGAGGGATGCTCAATATTTGAGATGGCAGCCCCAGATGTAACGCTCCGTCGCAGGCTCACCAGCGACACAAATAGACGCTCCCTGAGCTAGCCCAGGTTCAACAGCTTCTCTAGATGGCCGTTCATGTCATCGTTCAGTTTGTAAAATACTGGTCCTGTACTTGAACGGGGACCAGCGGCGAGTTATAATTTAAAGCGTCTCAATTAGCAGACAATAACAATTTTTGCATTATGTTCTATCAGTTGTGAGGGGATATTCGTTCACTATTCAAATGAGAAATTACGGCTAGCTCTTTACCTCCCATTTCTGATGTTCGGTTAGAATCGTGCAACAAAGTGTGCGCTCAAGTGTGTGTGCATATATGCTTGTGCTACAGCTGGGACTATTTTTGAATTTACAGAATACTGTAAAATATTGCCTTGAATATGGGCTACAGAAACCAATCAGAGCACACTATTCATGTACACGCACCCGACTACGCGTGCAGTATTGAGAGAATTGGACTGGTTAATCACGGAACTGCGATAGTTACTGTTAACAGCACCGACCAATTACACCGTAAGTACACAACCTCTGCGCGCGAGAGAGAAAGTAAAAAGATGGGTGAGCAGATTTCTACTCGGATCCAGACTCACGTAAGAGCACAAACATTGGTATTTCGAAGGCAATAACCACGGAACAATTGTAAAAGAATTATAAGTTTACGAGCGATAAGAGTTCAATGTTCGTTACGATTGCCAAGGACATTTTTATATTATTCTTGACTATATCACATATTTTAGTGTCCTTTATAGCTTTTTCGTCTTGCGGAAAAAGTATGAAATGAACATATTATGATATTCTCTAAAGGAGTAAGAATGATACCAGTTTCTGGATATTAAACGACATAAAATGACTAATTCGTTATTTACCAGCACATTTTTTAATATATTCAATGCCTATAGAAACAATATCTATTATAAGTGTTCCAAATCAGAGAATTTTAAATGAGACGAAGATTAGAGCGTGGTAAACATTGATTGTTTTTCATTTAGCCTTCCGACCGTTGTTATCGTCCCTATAGGAAAGAGACCTTCCTGGCAATCATCGTTAAAAGCAGTGAAATATTTAGAGCGTCTCAACTAGCGGACTTCTTGCTGTCTTTTGCTGATGGAGAACAAGGCCAAATTGTAGTCCAAGCACCGCTTGATACTGAGGTTTCTTAATTCTTAAATAATATTAATAGTTTAATGTTGCACAACCTCTATTTCATATTTGATATATATCTTGTGTCCGACGAAGCAGCCAAACATATCTCTGGTTATTTTGTGTGACCGTATTAGCTTTAGTCTGGTGTTAAGATCATATTCTATTCATTTAAATTTTAACGATAAAACTATGAATTCAGTTATCACTTTTCACCGTTAAATTAGTCCTAGTACCAAAATGTACCAATTTTTAGTACTAAGGGACTTGTATGACAACCGTTAGTGAAATACAAACTCATCGTGACCAATTCATAGACCAACCAAACACAACTCATGGAAGACAACGGTATCAAACTTGTGCTGAAGGAGCATTAGCCATGCATTAATCCGCATAATCGGTTAATTTACTGTTAAATTCCCGTTTGCTAAGATTAAAATGTGTTTTTTACACAGTTGTCAAATGTTATCGCTCGTCATTAATGGAAGCTCAATTGGAGGTCGAGAAAGGAAACTCTACTCTCAACCGCCGTAGAGGACGCTGTAGGACGAGTGCGTCCCGTTCTGATCGAGACGCTCCTTTGTTCCTCTGACACCGCCACGACTGGGCATCGCGCAGTTACGTCTGTCAATTCTTGCCTCGAGATTCTGTACGTTCCATTATACCATCGACGGTCGTACTAGAATATCCTGATGAGCATTAAGCTTTTTCCATATTAACTTACTCTTTTTTTTCAGGTGTATCGAAATTTCGTTAGGTGTACGTTATAAATTATTGATTTAATAAATGCATTTCATCTTAGCTTCGCCCATTTTAACTCCTTGGAAAAATTCCTGTTGAGCGTTGAGATGGTTTATTTTTGAAAATTGGTGATCGAGCAGCTCGATGAGTGAGATGTAGGCATTAAAATATGATAACGAATAGTGAATATGAACAGTACTTTAGTTCATATTCAGTTGACTCTCACCCGACGCATGCATTGAAAAAAATTGACCTTAATTCGGTTGGTGGCTGCATACGATACCGTAGTTACAAAAAATAATAACAGCCAGAAAAGACAGGATTGGAAAGACGCTCACGTTACTTGTAAAATACTTTTAGTTTTCCCCCTTTCCTCAAAAAGTAACAGCTGTGCGAGCAAAAGCATGCGTTGCACATGAGCAACAAGAAGAGCGCAATGTTTGGCGGCAGCCTTCTCTGCACAAAGTTTTTCTGTGCTCTGCGGGGAGCACCTGCGCGTACAGAGCGCCTATGTGCAATTCTGTGGGAACTCTTGAGTCGTATTTACGTGTTTTTGTTCTCATGCCTTTCTCTCTTTGATTTTCGTCACTCAGTTGGTTGCTCGGGAAATTAAGCCGGAGAAAAGTGTTATCTTTTAAAATTTTTCGTGCGTTAAAATACAATGCATATCAATGAATCATTATGAAGAACAAATAAGATATGGCTGTAGAGTTCGATGGACTTACAGGCTTTAAAAGTGACGTCTCTGACACCTGTAACTGAACTTAGTACCGCGCCGACAAGCCTTGTGACAGAATGAAACATGTGAACAAGCGATGGTAGCAAACAAGTACAATGTGACTAAAGTTTTATAGAACGGAAAATTTGAACCACATAAATTAGAATAAAACTTATATTCTGAATGATCCAAGAAAGAATCACACGTTTTCAGCGGCTCTGGGGACCTCTCAGGGGTCATAAGATGAGCAATAAGGCAAGGCTAGCTAGGTTTGTTTAGCATACGCTATGATTCCTGGCGTCCTAGGGGAGCACTATTAGGTTACCTCAGCTACAGATAGGTCTTCAGGACTTCTAGCTTTCGAGCCACTTGGCTTCGTTTAATTTCTACACCTTCTTCGCTATTTCTTCTTAATCTAATGTTCCACTTCATTCTGAGCGTGAATACTTCTTCTGCTTAGATTCCCTTTTCTCCATAGCCCATACTAATTGGTTCCTTTTCTTTCGGCCCAACATAGTTCGAGTCACTGAAATGCTGCAATCTATACTACTACTACTACTACAATTACTACTACTAGCAGAAGTTCCGGGCAGTGAAGATGATATTCAACGCAATCATGCAACCGTTCAAATTCGTTGGCTGCATTGAGTCACACATTATACAACATTAGTATTCAATGTATCGTAAGAGAATACCGAGCATAATCATTCAATTACAAATGCGTTGTTAGAGCGAGCTTGGCTCTCGAAGATTGAGGAATAACTGAAAAAATTAAAATAATAAAACCTAATATTTTTGCCCCCCGCAATAGACTAATCGGTTTTAATAAGTGTTACATGTATCTCACAAACAATGAAGCATGATTCTGAGATCTTCATACAGGGTGGCCAAAAAATAAGATACCCTCACTGATATCGGTAGCACTGATACGTTAACAAATGCTTAGGATACAATTTCATGAGAGGGCACCTCACTTTTGGATCACCCTGTATCAAGAAAAAGAGTGGTCATCAAAACCATGCCCGCGGATGCGTCAACGCATCCCGTGGCTTCAAATTCACACCAGAAAAAATCGAAGCTATGTTCACCGCTGAAAAATTGTCTCCTGATTTTCCTTTCTCCAGCTCAATTTTAATTGTTAAATGCATGGTAATTTATTGGATACATTATTTCTGGAAGGGCATTTTTAAGCAGGTGCTGCCTACTCAACATACAGTGGTAAGAAACGGTAACTGTGTCGAGGAATTGCGATAACATTTAACAAAAGAAAGAACAAAGCAGCAACTCGTCACAAACCAACGATTACAACAAACCATAACACACTTCTTAACAAAAAAGGTGTCTCATCTCTCACTGAAATAGAAAAAGATTGAGCACTATCAGCGAACCTTGATGAAAATCTCATTTTTGCTCTTTGCATGGCCTGAACTCACGCCGTTTAATTCAGTGCAGAAATACTTTGTACGGTATAAAATTCTAAACATCTAATGGGTTTTCTATTTATTAACCCAAGCTTTTGTGCGCTTAAGCGCACATTATCACAGGAACAAACAACGAAAATTTTGGATGTATGACCTGCGCTCCCGTAAATAGGCTACGTCCAAAGGTCATATGCCCAAACTTTTCATTGTTGGTTCCCTTGACAACGCACGCTGCTCAAGCGCACGAAAGCTTGGGTTAATAAATGAAAAAACAGCGGATATTTCAAATTTTACTCCATGCAAAATGGATCCCGGGCGTTCTATCCCACTATATAACAATAGCCCAGTGTTGCTTGCTTGCGTGGTTCGTTCGTCTCTTTGTCACGCTCTTAACGAAAGGAGAAAATTTCCAGGTTCGTATTTCATCAGCGAGACTGTTAGAGAAGGCAAATAACAATACTACAAATAACTGCAAATAATAATATTTCATGTCAGATTTAATGTCCCCGTAATTTAATGAGTATGCATACTCATATCGCCGTACTCATTTGCCCCGCCATTTTTGGCCGGGTGCGTCTACTAGTATCTTCTATATATTAATCGCTTGTACCTACCTACCGTTCCATCACTTTTCACTTTCAAGTATCCTGTATACGGGTTGTATGTTTTGCTATAAAAAAACAGTCTTCGCGGCACATTTTCAGTTTCCTTGATGGAATTCAGACTAGTCGCATCATCAAGAAGAAAATTACTTCCAAGACCGGACTATCTCTGCCCTGAACCTTTAACCTCTTTCCAACACTTGAGAGGACCACTTCTCATAGGCTGGTTTATCTAAAGTTTGTTTTACCTAAATTTCCGTGAAATTTTCACGGGTCATACTCGTTCTAATAAATAAGAAAAGCCTTTGTAGACGAGTAACCACAAATACACATCCAGCCGCCCTCTTGCCCTATCTGTCTACTACATCTGTTGCTCACTTTCCTTGTACTTTCAAATTGAACCCTATCTTAATCAGACGATACATGCTAATTATTTTCATGAGCCCACACAACCGCTACTTTGGGCACTCAACTTCGACAACATCCCCAAACATCTGATCTCAATTGAAAATCCTCATACTGTAAATTTTCACTCTATCGAACTGCATATTATTCCCTATACACTACCCTGCTGAAGTACTTCATATCTGCCAAATTTTATTTCCTCCTCTCAGTTACTCTAAGAATCAAAATTTTCGCACCAAAAGAAATAGTCAGAATAGTAAAACCGTCCCATAAACCATTTTTAAGTCTTGTTCTTATTAAGACTTCAGATCCGAAACCCTTTTTCAAT
Source organism: Orchestia grillus (assembly GCA_014899125.1). Lineage (NCBI taxonomy): Eukaryota > Metazoa > Arthropoda > Malacostraca > Amphipoda > Talitridae > Orchestia > Orchestia grillus. The sequence goes on along the minus strand of VOMN01098628.1, from coordinate 16,450 downwards.
GCTCCTAACCCTTAGTATCTCTATACTACTCAACATCCACCAATATTCACTGGCACCGATTCAGGCAACCCATGTGACAGATCTAACATTTTCCAGTGTCATTTAAAATAAACTCTTGTGTGAGAATTAGAAAATAAGAACGGAAGAATTAAGGAATTTCTTTGATCTAGGGAAATTATGGGAAATTCCTGACATCCAGAATTATTTACCGTGGGTTGGGCTGGGAACAAACCTCTAAAAAGGAACGAGAACAAATATCACGTAGATCCGTGTGGGCTTACGGTAAGCAAGCTTAGGGAACGAAATGTCTTTCGGCGCCATAGAATAAGTTACTAAACGCCGGAATACAACGCTTTTATTTCATAAAAAGATCCTTGAATTATAATACATGGAGGGAAGAAGTGTGAGTGGAATAATAAAATAAAGCAAATCCACGCGGGTCTGAATTTAATACGAAGCAAATAAATACCGAAGGAGGAATTATCATTGGTGGGTTAGGTGACGTCATTCAAAATAGAGAGCTGCGAGCTATACGCTTCAACGTTGTTTCTTACAAAATTTATAAGTAAAACAGCGATTTAAACGAAAACTTGTCATTATTTGAAAAGAGGAGAAGGGTTATTGCCTCATTAAACAGGTTAAGTAATGATGGTTAACGGGATGGTATAACCCAAATAAAAAACGTAATTCCGAAAGCATTTGGGGTAGGAGCGCAGCATAGAGTGGTGGCGGTGAGCCCGGGAGTATAATAACAAGCGACCGATTCCGGTTTTCTTGTTCCGATTGGCGGTAGAAGAATGAGACATACATCGCCACAGCTATTCCAGTGTACTAAATTGTGCTGCAATGCATCGCAGGCGAATCGAAATGGATCGGGAGGTGAGAAATTTCTATTATTTTCCGAAATCGATTTCCATGGAAATAAATAAAAAAAATTCAAAGTTATTTTCTACAGTATGTGAGCATAGCGCCATCTTTTATAACACGCCAACGCATTTTCATTCATATTCCATTTGTTATCAATTAAAAAACTTTTCAGAACCATTATTATATTTATGAAAATTAATTACTTATGTATGAGGTGCCGTGCAAAAAAAAAATTTGAGGCAGCAAAATTCATTCTCTTAGTAAGCTACCAGTATGTAGTTCATTTTAAAATAATGCCTTGTTTTGAATTTTTCATTTATTCTAAAATGCGTTAATCTCAGGGGGTGTTACATCACCCCAATTTTGCCTTGGTGCTTATATTTCCTGCGAGGTTTCCAAACTAGTCATGCCTTTTAAAAAACCAGAAGACTGACGCAGGGTCAAGAATGAACAATCAAGTTGTAGCGAACACGTTTATTTAAGTTTCATGAGAAATTATCGATTTGACTTGTGTTGTATCGCTGCAAACCACACATCGTTAAAAAAGATTCGAGATAAAATAATATAATCTCTGCCCTGGAAAAAACATATTCATTTTACGACGAGGAAAGAAAAAAAGAGGAATGTCTTCATCAAATTCACAGAGGCCGCTTTCGCGCCCAAACATCATCTCGTACCGACATGGCGCCACCCTAGACACAACCTCATTCGATCGGCGATACTAAGCCCGCCTCGACCCGTCAGAGAGTCGATATCAGATTTCTTTTAAATTGAGGTTTTCTTTTGTGTTTTTATCTCAAAATGCCAGTTAGACCAACTTTCTGTTCGATTTATTTTACTTTGAATAGAAAATAAGCTTGATGTTAGGATTTAAGAGTTATTAACGACGCTCATATACGTAACGACACGGGAAACTGTAACGAACGCTCCACAAGCTTAACGCTCGTGTAGCTCACGCCGGAGCGCAGGTATGAGATTTATATGAAGAGAGTGCGGCTATGAGGCAGTTTTTCTTTTTCTCCCCGTCCCCACTGCCTGTGAGACGTGTAGCCCTTTGGGCCCATTTTTCCTGAATTACCGCGTACGTGTCCAAATGTGACGCTTAATTAACTAATATTTCATTGGACTCTGAGGAGTCCGTGTCCACGATTTATGTGTCACACTGTTGGACGCACGTAAATTTGCGTCCATTCATATTTCATTCATCGCCCTAAATCCACCGTGACGCAGCAGAGCCAGCAACCCATCCAACGATCCATCATTGCCAGTTGGGTAATCCTGTCCATTATACGCACATAACCACTTTCTATTCCAGTATACTGAGATGTGTAGGATGTGTTAATTCAAATTTCCCCGATTAGTCTCATTCAGATTTTCGTGTAATAGACTGTTCATTTTTTTAGCGATGCGAGCGAATACATTGCAATATCATGTACGTTAGCATTCCTGTGCGAATTGTACCCCTTAGATAGGCTTTCTCTCATTGAAGGTATAAAAACTGAGTCGTGCATTACAATCTGTTTTCATATCTCTCAGCAGATCTAGTATTGAAAATCTTGTTACCGAATTCACCGAATTGATGATGTTGCGGGACGAGGATATAAATAGAAATATAATACCTCAATCCAGTAGACCTTGGCTTCTCTGGCACGCTTACCAAAAATAGTTTAACGTTATTCGGTCAATTTAAGAACATTCACATATTAATTAAACATGCAGCGTAATTGCTCATCAATTAATTGACCGAATGGAATAATCAACGATGTTGGATATTTATTAGGTCCTACGCCAAATCCCCGGGTGGTAGCAGTTTAACTCAATATAATGAAAAAAAATATCTCTTGAATTGTTTCAGACCTTTTTTTAGGAAACAAAAATAACGTAATACTTTGCTACGCATATATTAAATTCATTTTGAATAGAAAATCTTCTTCCAAGAAACGCCCCAAAACAATTACTGGAAGTGTTGTGAAACGAATCGAACATCACCATAACAAATTGCTGGCAGTAATTTGTGATAAAATAGGTAGCAACACATCAATTGCTGGCAGCGGTTAGGAATAGGTAAATCATTTCACTTGCGCACTTATAGTTTCCAGGCATGTTTTTGGTAGCCATGACAGGTTGTCATGAGAAAACTTACCACTTCATTCTGAAAAAATGCTCCACTACAGCAATCAGTTTTCATGCCAAGTACATTTTATCCGTTAAAAATATACATGGACCCTATAAATTGAACAAAATATCAAGTGAAATGGGAAATCATACAATAGACAAAACGCAGACTGTCTTTGTCAAATTTTATTATGATCAAGCATATGTGTTTGATGCATAATTGGGAGAGAACAGAGAGAGAACAATCGTGTCCAGAATTATTCGCGGAGCGCACACTGGTGATACATATATGCTGATCAGTGGAGCATTCTGATCCTATAATCGTGATCGTAATCCATATGCCACCCAACTCGAGCGGCCTGACGTACTCTACACCAGTTATTTCATGCAAACTAATCGTAAATGAGACCGTGGACCGTCTTGCTTTCGTATGTAGAGGTAGAGGCTCAATTTGTATAAAATATTTCGACACAAACAGCAAAAGGTGCCTCGATATGTTTTCCTTCGTATGATAGCTAAGTCAACTCATCTGTCTTCCACAGCTGACAGCATCTTTCCATTTCGTTTTACGAGTTCTTTAGAATGAATTTTATTTAATTATGACATTTAGTTTGAAGTTATTCTCATGATGGTCGTTGGTTTGATCTTCAAGCACTCCCTTTCCTTACCCCCTGTAAAGTTTGGATCCCCGTAACCTTTGACGATGTGGTTAGGTAGATTTAGATAGTGGATAGATTGGTCCCTAGCTCTTCTCAAACATCGCATCATCATTTACGAGTATTTGATATCGCCATATTCAAATTCCTTCCTTGAGTTCTTCATTTCTTAAATTCCCTATCATTTCCTTTGTGTTTACCTTAACTGTCGATTTCATTCTTTTACATTCATTATACCTCAGTATCGAAACCTTACACTTTTATTTTCAAATAGACCAGCCGTGACCCGTTGGGTCGAATAAAATTTATCAAAATCAAACCGTATCCAGAAATATATCCTATGCAGTTAAATCGCTATCCACAATACAGGATTAAACGAAGAGTATAAATTTCGAATATCTCAGAGCCGATAGACAGACGATTCTGCCCTCTTTCTCATTCCCGTATCCACTTTACTGATTTGTTCGACTTAAATTCCTTTTTTTTTACACTTCATAAGTTTATATTTTCTTTACTGTGTACGACTTCAACAAGCAAACAAACAAGACGACCAAAGTTTTAGTATTAGAAAGATTAACTATCAGTATTTTATCACCTTAACAGTATAATCGACTATACTCATCCTAAACCACATTCACAAAAATATGTTCGAAATTTTGCAGAAAAAACGATCACTTCTAAGAAGACTCACATGAAAGAGTATATACCAAACCATGTCACACAATCTCGTCGCAACTCCAAACGCTTCAAAGCTGGATGTCTCGTTTCATCCTGGTACAAATACAAGCTTTACTTAGCAGTATTTACGTAAAATATTGGTAATGGTGGATACTATTGGCAAATATTCACGAAAAAAAAATTGCCAGTAGTACACACAAGACAAATATCGCTTGAATTATTACATTCATATTTATCTCTCTCCTAACAATCAAGGCAATCACACCTGGACGACGCCGATTAACCGGAAAGGATATGAAAATTGACTAATTAATCGTCATCTCATCATCTACTCGAACAGACATAGTACCTCGAAACAGTACCTGTGATATCATCTTACACATCAGCCTTCCTCCTATTTTTACTTATTTATTTCATGGACATCTCTAGTACATGTTTAGGCATAGACTTTTCTTTCAGCACCGGCATCCGCCTCCGCTGATCCCACTCTACTGCCATTACCACCTCTATCACAGCTCGCGTCTAGCAACTACTTGAGGTATATAGAAGTCTAACTTCTCACAGGTCTCTTTTACTGACACAACAAACTTCATTACAACGTTGCACACTTCGTATGCCTTTGATTGTCTTGTCCTCCCACTTTATTTTTTCAAACATGCCCGCCATGCATTAGATTTTCTTCCGTTAATCAACGTCACTTCTAATTACCCTACTTTTATTAAGTGTACACAACTATTTTCAGACCTCCATGCCTCACTTTACGCCTTGGGATATCTGTGCATAATGTGAAGACGTTGCTTACATTTGTCTCCGTTCTTCGATTGCTGCTTTACTCATTTCCGTACCAACTGTCAAACTGTCAAACGAATTCACACGTTATTCATTTAATATTTTAAAACAGTCACGAGCACTCCTATGTTTTGCCTCCTCTAACTACACCCCTTTTTTGACGACTGCCCTGTTCATTCCTCTCCGTTGCACACAAAGTCTCCCTAACCACCCGTGGAATTCTCTCTTTCCGCTGATAACTTTTTCACCATCGCCAATCTAAGGACACAAATTTTTGACTTGGACTTTCTAAAATTTAAATAATTTAGCCACTCATGTTATTTTTTCTTGTCAGAAAAAAAATTATATATTCCTACCCTCTGTTATCTAAGTGCAAGTGTATGCATTCCCTCGACTATCCACTCACTCCTTCACCAACACCTGATCCATAAAATGATCATTTTCCCCAATTTAGTCTCCTATCCACTCTCTTCCACGTATGCACAACCAAGTCTACATCATTGCCACCTCTCCCCTTGCCCTTCCATTCATCACTCAAGACACACTGCCTTTCATCTTCTCATGAATAATTTTGTACTAGCCGTTTATTTTTTCAACTTGGCAGCCTATCATTATAATTCACTAAAGATGGGACTGTAGCCAGGAATACAGAGATAGCTGGGTGCTAAAAACGTAAAAATATTTCACACATCATAAGACCATGCGTCTTATGACGGCGGAAATTTGTCCAACACATTCTAATTTAATCTACGAGTTTCTCCATTGACATGCCTAATTCATTGAAATACATCTAAGAAAAATTTTGCTGGTAATAATATCATAATACCATGAATACAACACGTTTAATTAATAGTTATAGCTTGAATTTAATCGCTAGTTATAATTGATTTTTTAACTGTCCGGGAAATCCATCGAGGAATGTATCTGGAAATTCTGATACGCCAGCCAAAATGACTGTGAATATAATTTAGTGAAAAATGTGTTGATCGCTATTGCATATGTTTTGCCATACTGGCTAACAAAATTTGCTAATTTGAGTTATCATCATAGCTAGTAAATATACCAACCGGAATGAGTTGCATTTAACAAATTATCATTTAAAACAACAATTGTTTGTAAAAACACATGAGTTATTACCGGTCAAACACTTTGTATGGCTTCGGGTTGAATATTGTAACGAAATGAAAAAATGTCATACTTAGGTGATAATAGTACAAATTATGTAAAATCTCTAAAAAACTTTATTCCTAGTCATTACCCGAAATAGATTTTAGATTCAGTCTGAAAAACTCTTTTAAATTAGACATTTTAAATACAAGGACTACTTACCTTCTGATGTGCGTCCCAACATTATTGACAAATTCACTTATGCGGCCTGCAATGGCTCATACGTTGGTAGCACATCCAGACCGGCTAGAGTTCGCTTTTCTGAACATTTAGGCATTAGTCCTAAAATAAGTAAGCCGTTACAAAAACCACCTCATTCAAATCCTAGGGCCCAATGCCCAAATTTGAATCGCCATTTATACTTGATCATTTCTCAATCGTAGATTCATCTAATAACTCAATAGATCTTAAAATAATTATTGAACCCTGGCATATACTTAAAATTAGATCTGTCTTGAATTCCGACTTGGCTTCAACCCCACTGTACGCGTACCTCGCGTGACACGCCATCGCAAAATGCGTATCCTTATTTTTAATGCTTAGAATTCGATTCTTAATTTCATTTCTTCTTCTTCTATTATCTTAGTTTAAAAACATAGAAAAACCTTGGAAGATTCCAATGTGATATTTTTTATTTCTTCTTGTATATTTTTCACAGACAGCTTTCACTGATAATGATTTTACGAACCAGACTGGTACGGATGTCTAATCAATGTTTTTTATCCCCTCAACTGTGTTTCTTTTCACATATTCCCATCATGATACCCAAAGTATTTCGCACAAAAAATACACGCACTTCGCCGGAGAAGGATGAGCATTATATTGCTAAATTGTCATTGTCTTTTGGCCCATTAAACTTTTCGTTATCTGATTTCATAAACTGTTTCATTTCTGAAATTCCAAAGCACCAAAGTGAGGCTGAGCGTCGGCATGAAACGTGCAAATTGAACATATTATGATGAGCGTTCACTTTCGTCACCTTCAGTGTAAATTTACTGCGCAAAATATACGTTATTTCGTAATTTAGTGTAAGGTTCCTACGACGCAGCTCATGACTCTCCGATCATTTCGAAGCGATACTCGGGAGCTCATTGCGCGGCCCATTTCTCAGCTATGAACCTTCGTGACGAGTAATTTGCGTGAAGTTATTTAAGCTAATACGTAATTAAGGAGGATATTTCTCCGTCCTGGTCAGACCAATTCACACTCCCTCTAAATTTAAAACATAGACTTTTGGCCTACCTTGTCCTTGGCGGATCATGTCCTGGGACATGAGCCCCAGTTTCTGCCTCACAACTTGCCGTGCCTCACCTCACGTTCTCGTGGTTCTGGATGTAAATCTTGTGGAACTGTCGCTCGACTGGCGACGTAATGTCCTGCTTCATCTCGACCGCAACGTGCTGCGGCAGCACTGACAGCAGCAGTCGCTCCTGCAAGAGAAGTGAACGGATTCGTCTTTTAACTCTTTGCCTCCTAAAACTTCATACTATCGCATAAAGAAAGGAATTTTTCGAAAAAATAACCAACGTGGTAATGAATACCTTGAATAAAAATTGCACACATTTCGGAAAACAAAATTGCTGTCGTCAGTGCTAGAAAAAGAACAGTACAATAATGAATAATTTTGAACTATTATCTAGAACCAATAAAAGAAAAAGCGCATAGACTAGTACTGTGAGTTACCTACAAAAAGCAGTTGAAAACCTGTGCAAAGAAAAAAAAAGTGTTATGTACCTGGACGTAATATCTCTATAAGTTGACCGCCATGATCATTTCGAAGTTGATGGTATACATTTCAGTAAAGTTGGAGATGATAAGCTTGAGCGTCAACTCACTAGAGCAGTGATAAAACAAGCTACTGCGTACGTCACAATTGCACTATCAGGGTGAACAAAAAGAAATAATATTTACATGATAAAAATTATGTCTCACGAGCGACATTAAAAACAACAGAGCTACACGTAGTCGAACAATAGCATAAAATCCTCCAGCCACAGCGTTAACAGCAAGGCGACCGATGACGACGACCGCAGTGTGATCGACAAACGGCCGCAAACTCAACTGAACACAATGGAAGTAAAACGCAAAGTACTAACAACAATACTGCTGCTATGAATTTAGACGCTCCTTGGGAAAAACCCTTATATATTCCGCAGAAAAATGAAGACATATATTCCACCCTCTCACCCCCCTCCCCCCTAAAAAAGCAGAAAACGTACAGCACAACAAACACACGTACTCTACTTGCGCACTACGGCCACAAACCACACACAACTCAGCAGTCAAACAGGGAAACAGCCTGCGTACCAGACACGACGGCATTACCTAAATGCGTCGCCGCAGTAGGAAGCTCCGAGAGATACGTGAGAAATGGAATGTCTGTTCGTAAAAATATACATAATTTCACCACATTTATATTGTTTCAACGTAACTTGAACAGTGGAGTAATCCTACTCATATGAACTTAATCCGTAGTTCATAATTTTCACGGGCCTAGAATATGCTTAGTATAAGCAGTAAATTTTCAAAAAGTATGCACTAAAAACCCGTAACACACCAGCTCGTAAGGGATGTTTTTGCGGGCGAGCGCTGGCGTACCACCAAAAACACCTGGCTTTGTACAATATGGTGAGCGTTACTTGATGCTCTCTGCTTCGCTGTACACAGGGTCCACACGCGCACCGCGTTGCTTGCTAGACCCAGGCTGTGCACCTTAATGTGCCTAAGCCTAACTGCTTCAGTAGCTTCCTCTGGGAGCCGTGCTTCGCCGGCTTCGTCCACGTTATTCGGCGAGTCAACGCTTCGGTGACGACGTGGGTGGGGGGAGGAGGAGGGGGCAGCAGCCGGTAATTGGTCCCTAGACTGTAACTTCTGCTGCTCGGGGATGAGGACGATTATGGGCGGAACGCATCCCCTACTGATGCTACAACGCATTCTACTGTTGCGGACTTCGCTCTGGATATGACACCGAGGTTCATGGAGGTAGGTGGCCCATCAGTCGTTCGACCGTAGAAATATTCATTTTTGTGAGCTGGCCATCATATGTGTTACGTTTTCCCGTGCATACCAATAATTAATATGGCTTATAACTTTTCACTCGGACAACTCATTCAAGTAATTACTATTATAACACATAGAACTTGTACGACGTAATTATTCCCGTAACTAACTACTAAGAAATTGCTTAGATATTTAATACATTTTTACCTGAATTAACGACGAAAAATGTACGACCCATAACTGGTGACTTTTCAAGATCATAGTATTGCTCGAAAAAACAAGTTAATTTATTAGGTTAAACCTAACTTTCAACTTTATTAGAATCGATGTTTTCACATAATGGTGGAAAACACACCGCCTTCGTATCCTCTTCAGCCAATATGTTCACAGTGGAAGAGGTAGAAAAACAATTCAACCTACTAAGCCCCTACAAATCGACCGGACTAGGCAGCTTAGTACCTTGAATCCACAAAGAAACTGCTGAAGTGATCAACGAACCGCATGTGAACATTTTCAATCGATCACTCGCAACTGAAATAGTTCCGTAGGCGATTGTCATTGCTATTTTTAAGGAATGGAACAAACAAGTTTCCGATAACTATCGCTCAATCAGCCTAATATCACTCATCAGTCAATGGAAAAATTAATAAAATCCGGATTACAAGATATCTCTAAGCTCATAACCTGATAATCGACACCTAGCGTGGATTCAGAGAAAAAGCAGATGAATCGGGAATCTTCTTAATTTTTGTTAACTTTCAAAAATCCTTCCATAAAATTCCCAATATGACCGAAATAAAATGACCTTGACAACCATGGCTTATGACCGAAATTGAATGTCAAGACTACTTTTCTCAATGGATGCAAAACTGTCTCACTGGTCGCACTCAACGAGTAATGGTTCATAAACAACATAGCAACGGGACAGAGGCAACATTAAGAGTCCCTCAAGAAAGCGTCCTAGGCCTATCCTTTTTCATAATTTAGATCTATGATCTTGAAGTCGAAATTATCAGTGAAATTAACAAGTTCAAGGACGACAAGGAACTCTCACAAAGCTTTCACTGAAGGAGACGGAATAACAATCCTGGCAGACCTCAATTGCCTATTCCGATGGACCAAAATTTGGTAAATGAGCTTGAACACAGACAAATGTCCACTGATACACGTTAGGACCAAAAACCGAAATTCCCAATACTCAATAAGTGACAGATCTATCGAAGACGTAGAATAACAAGAGGTCTTGCGCCACAGTCACTGAAAACCTTACGAATGACAAGCAGGTGGAAAAAAGGTCAAGAATGCGGACAGAATTCTTAGTTTTATCGGAAAAGACTGTGATTATAAGTCCAGAAATATAAACTTCCTCTATTTAAACCAATAGTTCAACCTCATCTGAAATATGCAGTACAACTCTGGTCAACTAATCCACACCTACAAATATCTTAATGGATTCAATGATGTCAACCAACCTATTTACAAGATAAATTACGTTCGCGCCAGGAATAACTGTCATGAACATAAAAAAAATCTTTCAGAACATGCCAGGCATGAATTTCTATAGAAATTCTGAACTGCAAGAACCTAGAACCAGCTACCGGAAAACAAACTGAACACATTCAAAGATCGCCTAAACCAGTACTGTTAAGGGAATCCACCAGCATTTCTAATTACCGATGCAAGGTCTCCATTTGAAAATTGCTGATGATACAAAGAATAGTTGGGTAAATGATTTGAGCCAAGAATTGTAAAACCTCCACTTTCTTATGCTAAAACTAACGTTCAGATGCTTGTGCATGCAAATCGATGACTATGAGTCTGATTGCTTCTCTGCTGAATGCCTTCTTTTTCTACAGTCGAATTACAGTAGAGTAGCTAGTGGTGGTGATTGCCACAGAACACTGGTGATAGGTTTACTACCTGATCTTTGATCTGTCCTGCCCTCCTCTTTCACATCTAATAGTTTGCCCGTGCGTGATTGGTGTCTGACGGCACAGAACTTAGGTAGAAACCCAAAAATGGGCCGCCTAACTCGTTTCTGTAGCCACATTCTATCTTATCAAAAACCATAAATCTAAAAACCTGAAGACCTAACCCCCTGATGTAACATATAACATACAAATATTTAGGACTACTTTAACATGTGTTATTTTTTGCTCATGTAAATGCTTGTGTAGTTTAAGTTCTAAAATTTTACGTTATCTTGTGAGCTTTAGAGAATGAGGAAATAAATTCTGGGAATTATGATAAAATGCTTCCATGCAATATCTGATAAGCATAATTTCAACCTTTATTAATCAGTAAAGGAATGAAAAGTAAGCCTAGGCTTAACTGCATGCAAATTAATATCTAAAAATCACAATACACGTCGCATGACACTAACTCTTCGTGGAATAATGACGAAATGAGTTTAGTGCTTCCATTTCTTAAATCACAGTATTGCGAATGATACTGTGTACTCCGGATTTTTTCATCCCATCTTCTCCTATAATTTAAATTAGTCTGAACCATCTCAACTCTTATACTTTACCCAGAAGTGAAAGAACTGAGCAACTTGGGCCTGAAATTATCCTCAGGAGGCAAAAGAATTAAGATGCATGAAATGGGGAAGAAGTATCATATTTTTATCATGCTATAACGCGAAAACAATATATTTGATTTAATTTTGAACATAACTCAATGCACAATCTCTAAGAAAAAGCTGAACTCTGTAAACAACGGTAGCAGCTACATTTGTGTTGAGTGGATGATTTATTAAGTTTCACTCTCATCAATCGCGTAACTGAAATCACTCATCGGAACGCGAACATCAATCAGATTGACCATGACCCGGCGCGGGGTGGATGCTCTGCGTTGAGTTGCGGCTCCCAGTTGTGCAATAATGACGTGATGGCGCGTTTACCTCACCGTCAAATACATCGTGTGTTCTAGATGGCATTGAATGGAGTGAGATATAGTCACGTTCATTTTGGAAATACAATTTGTATGGTTGTTACCTAGTCCAGAACAATAAATAAGAATATGTTATAAATTCTAGTAAGCTCCGAGCACATCGTTAAATGGAATTCGTTTACAACTGCATGCTTCAATTTCACATTTATGCTATGCACCATCTTGTGGCTGAAAAAGCTTACCACACTCAAATTTCAATTGCATTAATTATCTATAATTCGTATGAGAATAAATTAATCCTTCTATTCCAAGAATATTTACCTATAAGCGAAAATATAGGTAAAAAATACACTTGCTCAATGTAGAGCAGACAAGAACTGCTGGTTGAAGCTGCCGAAAGAAATACGCTTGCGTGGTGCTTCCGCTAAATTTTAGCTGTTATTTTTTTACTCCTGTGAAGCAATGAGAAACAATATGGAAAAGTACAACAGGATTGTTTTTAGTAGCTGAATAATTGCATTACTGAAAACATTTCAGCATAACTTTGTACGGCAGCAGGTGATTCAACTGTGGCCTAATTTCATTGTCTTAGCTCGATTTATTAATCCAGGGCGATGAAACTACAGTTACGCAAATGTAGTCTTCAACTTCATAATGGACACAAGCCTCTGCCTGCCTTATGGCGACTGTGTGCACAGGTGTGCGAGCGACCGAGTGAAACAGCAAGCAGGCTCTACGAGGTAACAAGAATTATACGTAGGTTTGTTTCCTTGGGCGTAAGCTTGTCTCTATCAACTCATATCGCGTCGGTACTAATAAATGAGCAGCCCAAATCATATGATATCCAGAATGTAAGTCTTTCAACAAAAATAAACGGAAGAGACGAGCGCTCTCAGAGATCGCCAGGCAAAGAATGTCTCTTAAAGTTACAACTACAGATTGTTGCTGAATAAGCTTCCACGTTGCTCACGATCCGTGGGTAATAGAGACATAGAATGTGGTTGTAGCCGATTTATAACGATGCTGAGAGATTCCACGTATCCTTATGGAGTGATTTTTACGCATGGATTGTAGATTTCTGCTTCATGAATCAGCTCAAAGAATACATTTTATGAATTACTATGTCTTTAATACGGTGCAGACGTGAACACGAAAAGTTACGAGCTGATCCTGAGACTGTGAGACGTCCTCGTCTCGCAGTCCCTTCAGCCGAAGTTCGTAGAACAAAGGTGCCCTTGCACGCGTCAACTAGTTGATAATTAACCTTTTAGGTTTTGCTTGTTCTCAGCTGATTATATATTTTAGGTAAAAACTTATGCGTCATGCGGTCAATTACACAATTAGTGGTGGTATTCGTAAGTATCAATTTCGAGTAAATAATGTCCGTAGATCAAATGCGCGTGACTTTCGAACCTCTCAAATCCCTATTGTGCTAATGCTAGTGTACAAGATGGGTACAGCCCTGAGAATTATTGACGGCAGGATTATTGGAGCCTCTATAGAAGGATTACTGAAATTCCTAGTGTTGTCGCTCCAGTCCGGCAATTAGTGCGCCGCCGCTTTCACGCAAGCATCACAGCGAACGGACGGAATTTCGAACACCTCCTGTGAATGCCTAACCCACCTTCAAACTCTGCATGAATTGTTCATTCATGTAATAAACTTGTTGCGACTTAGAATTTTTATTATCCTACCGACACGCTTTAACTTTCAAGTTTCTATAACTTTTTAACTAAACTTTTTCAGACATGCCTCTATAGAATAAAATGTGTTTATTTCACTGAAATGAACCTAATGTTAAAGTTCGTTCAAAGAATTCTGTACATGTGTAGAGATATTTATTTCTCTTTCCATTTTGGAGAGTTCAAGGTAAAATGATGAGTAAATGGGGATCAATCACTTATAGACATAATTTAATCATGTTGTCTATTTCCAAGAATAACATTTTAATGATATTTCCGCCGAATCTCCAACTGTGTTTAAGTTTCCTTCTTCAATACTCATACAAAGAAAATTCGTCGTTCAGGTACTAGCTGCAAAGGTTCGCAAACTTTGCTCTAGTTGATTTTTCAAAGCGAATCTTTATGGGATAACATCGAAGAGAACTTAGACGGCAAATTTGCCTCAGTACGTCCAGCAATACGTAGGACACATGAATAATGAACACCAAAATTGGGCTAATTAATTTTCGAGTCATCTATGCACTTGTATACGTATAACAAATTAGCAACACTTCATTGGCCCACTCTGACAGCTACATTCCTTACAGGTGATTATTACTGGACAGTTAAATTGCTGAAGACGATAACAATTTAGAAGTTATATAAATTACTCACGAGTGAGCATTTCCATACATACGTTTAGCTAAATTCGTTGCGGGTGATTATTATTATCATTATTCTGTATCTAAGTTCCTTACGTGTGTGGTAATTATCTTAGTGTAACGTTATTTAAATTGCATATGCATTTACTCTAAAAATGACATTATGTAGCCTTCTCATCTGAAGTATTGTTACCACTGTGTTTCAAGGTTCTGCTGTAACAATGTTAATAAAATTTTTACACATGCCGATTTATGGTATACTTCACAACAAACATAGATTTCAATATCTTGTGGACCCTCCTTTACCTGCAATTACCGTTTATATGTTTTACTTTACGTAAGCAATCAAATTATTTGTGAAACCAACGTCCAATATTAATTCATTTTTCTTCGATTATTTCAGTGTTTTATGTTAAAATGCGTATGAAATACAGTTGATGAAAGGGCAAATGGCAAACACACGGAAATTTAGTGAATGAGAGCGAGGGCAAAGTGTAGCTTGCCACAAAGATGGAATGACAAAGGCAAATTGCTCAGGAGAAGAAATGTTCTCGATGTGAGGTGCAAACGACTCTCACGTACTCCAGAGAGAGAAAGATGTAAAGACAATACATAGAACAGGCAGAAAAAATGTAGCGTCTCATCTGTGGTGATACCCGTCAGTCGATCAGATGTACACACGTAGGAGAAAGATATCGCCAGAACTCCGAGCGCACTTCAACGAGCCAAGTACTTCAAAAATAGCAACAAAAACTGTTAGAAAAAGACTTGAAGAATACGGGCTGAAAGGCTGTAAAGCCAAGAAGAATGCTTAGATTTCTGAAGCGAATATAAAAAATCATCTTTAGTAGGCCAAAAACCACACAACCTGGACCAGTGAGCAATGGTCGAAAGTCATAGGGCCTGACAAGAGTAACAATGAGGCCATAAAGAAGATATACTTAGTCAACATATAAGCTCAACGTAACTGGTTGGTCACCCAAAATGGACAAAAAGTATCAAACATAAAATTAATATTATTTTTTATCATGTAATTGATGTTTTTGGCACGTCTGCATAGTACAACCCTCGCGCTGCATGTCTTTCACATGACCTGGAGAGATTTTTTATGTAAGTGATAGATAAATTGAGCTACCTATGTTTCCAAAATATCGGATGCGTTTGAACCATCAATTGCTAAATTTCATCCAGGAAAGTCGAAAAATATTGTCATATATCAACAAGACACCGCGCTGTGCCATACAGGAAAGACTACTGATCAATGGTTTAAGACAAAGGATATTGTTTCCATGGACTGGTCAGCTCAAAGTTCCGATCTAATTCCGATCGAACACCGATGGGGACCTCTTTGTAAAGCTATCAAGAACACCACAATAAAAATAAAGAGCATTTTACCAAAACTACAAGAAAAATGTGGTAAAGTTGCGGCAAGCCCCTGCAAGAAACTAGGTGATCCAATGTATAACAGTATAAAAGCTGTAATTGATATTAAAAGAAGGTCGACCAGGTATTCAAACTGATATCCGTTGCGAAATATACCAAAAGCCACTATGCGCACGAGTTTAATTAGCATAGAGATGGCAGAGCCCCCAAAGCCCTCTATGAGGTAGCCTAATGATTTAGGCAAAGACCTCCTGCACCTCCTGCCAAGAACAACTTTTATTTCTGGGTTTTATCTACCAATCATCCTCACCGTGAATGCCTGGGCGTCAAACGAGGGGTCACGCTATATACGCCTAACGAGTCGTTCGAGAGCGATAGAAATAATAACCGACTAAGTTTGTATATTGTCTCTCTTGTCTCCGTCATCCACATATACCTAGAGCGCAAGACAGCATATCAAAACGTTATTTTCCTGTCTAACTAGTATTTCCAGGAGTTCATCAAAAAAATTGCAATACTTTCAAGCTCAATGAGGTATGACTATACAGAGTGTTCCAAAAAAATGTACCCCTTTTTTTGA
>VOMN01098626.1:0-16794 GCA_014899125.1 Orchestia grillus | reverse complement strand
GGTCCTTCCAACGAAGAGCCTGACGAGCCTCATCTCGTCACAAATGCAAGCGTCGTAAAGATCAACTGCTCACAGAAAAGGCCCAAGAAAAACGTTTGACAAAGGCAAAAAACTTCTGAGCAAAGTGAAACATCCTACTGAACCAAAGATAGTTTGATTTTTTGTTTCAGAATTGATAATACAACATTCAGGATAACGAATGGCTTACTTACAGTACAAAAAATACACCTCGCGTCATGCGGATTAAAATTCTTGAACATGTGATGGTTTTCGCATGCGCCTTCAAAGAGAGTGATGTGATGCCTCCGTATTTTTTCGAAGAGGGTCCCAGGTTCAATTTATCATACATGGCTGTGCGGAGTTGCTAAACATTGTAATTAAGCCCTGGGTAACAAGGGTTGTCAATGGCAGACCATATGCGTGGTGCAGGATTCGGCACTCACCCATGGCGTACTCTATATATACATATAGAGTACGCTGTGCACTCACCACATCTATTGGATAAGTCAGGAATGGCTGTGGAAAAATTTTACTTCACAAGTCCCAATGTTTGGCCTCATAACTCTCCGGATCAGAGCCCAATGGATATTATGTATGGAGCGCAGTTGAGAAAGACACCAATGGCCGGGCCAGAAATAGAAAAGCCCAGCTCATCGATAAAATTAATACAGTTTTTGAGACCCTTCCTAGGGAAAACTGTAAATATATTTTGTTACGGTTCCCGAGCCGGATTGAGGCTGTGATCGAAACTAATGGTGACTTATCGAGTTATATTTTTTGATATATTTGTAATATGTGTGTAAGTTCCTTTAAAAAATTACTTTTGCGGGTACAGAGCATTTTTTCATGTAGAAAATGTCATTTTTAAAGTTTTTACGAGGTTTATTACAATCAATGAAAACAGTAACTTCATCAACGTGATATGCTATAGGAGTCAAATGTTTCAGGAGCACGTACGTGTAGTTTTTGCTTAAACGAATTTCTTGGTGAAAAAATTAGTTTCGAGCTTAGGTGTCCTAGAGGGTCAATCGGCTACTAGGAGGGAAACGCGCTATTTTATCATAAGTGTTCGCTTCAGTTCTGGCAGCGCGGCTTGGCCGGTAGGCACTGTGGCGGCTTCACTCTGAAGGTTACAGTCGGCATTACAGTGAATGGTGATGTCATTTTCACTAAGTGTAATTACTGTTAACATTGTACAAGCGTGCATCCATACTGACTGAGATGTTGATGATTTCCTTCTTTCGTAACATTGATGTATTGTTACTGCAGCTGGCCCTGTATACAATTCATATCATTTCTTTCAACATAACAATTTCAAAACGACGACAATCGTTGAAGGCGGTCTCACGTCATAATAGGATAATTAACTTCCTGATATTATCCCCTATCACTCAAGTTTTGAAAAATAGCTAAAAAATTTTACTTTAAAACTTGGTATGTGAATTAATACTAAAAACGAATCGGCATCAGCAAAAAAAACAAATTGGCATGGGCGAAAACTTTTAACTCCGTACGTTACCAATAAAAACATTCTTAAATAAAATCAAAAGTTAAGGGAAATACATTAAACTCAAATACTGCTGGAAATGAAAGGTATGTTCCATTGAAAATGAAGATTTTGTGCTCCAAACAAATTTTTTCTCGGACCTTTCAGGAAATTACTGCGAAAAATCAAACAAAATTCCATGAATGCTCGTGAGCAGCTGGTAGAAGATTGCTTTTAATCAGGTACTAGATTTACAAAAATAAGCAAACCTTATTAGGAAGACTCTGAAACCGCACTTAGCTAGAAAAACTCAACTGCTATTCAAAAAGCATCGAGATACAAAGAATTTGTTCATAAATATAAGAATTGGCATGAATTATCCTGGGAAAGAGTTCTGTGGACAGGTAAAGCATAAGTTTAGCTTTATGGAAGCTTTTTATACGTAAGAAAGGCAACGCTGTCCTCGCACTGAAGAACATAAATCTGGAAATTTAGTGATATTGGAACTGTGGTTTAAAGACGTTTCCATGTAGTAAGAACTAGAAATACTTTGGTCAACGATCGTGCAACGAAAGCTGGAGCGAACCAAGCTAGTTTGATCACAAATTATTTGAGTTAAGTACACAAGTTTGAGTTTCGCCACAACGACCCAGAGTATGCAGCAAAATCTCCAAAGAATTAGCTAGATAAAAAAATGATCAATGAGAGTTTGATAGAAATTTTAAGTATAATAAAGATTTCGTGATGTCATTTGAAAATTCGAATCTAATCGAAAGCGCAAAAAATATTAGATCTGAAGAACGAATGCGAAGAAAAATCGAACAAAATACCAACTAGAATTTCCAAATCAATAACTGAAATATACAAGAAGAGAAGCGATTAGTTGCCGTGCAAGTGAACAGTGGATATTTTGAAAAGCGTTGGATGAAAATTATCGCATTTTCTGTTCTGTACGAATGCCTAAAATATTGAGAAAAACATATATTATTTATTTATATCAGAGCATTTTTTGCTTTATATGTAAGCAAAAAATCCGTATCTTGGCATAATGCACTTTACAATTATTACAACAATAACAACTTTATTGATTGGTCTGCACTCTATAAATTTAAAAGAATTATCGAGCGGGAGTATTCGTCTCCCCGACCATATAACACCCGATCGTAATACACAATACACGCAAATTAGAAATATCGCAGTAGTTTCTAAATTACAAGGGCTTCAGAGAACGTAATTTGGTGAACCTAACATAACAGAGCAAAGCGAGGTTGACTGAAGCACGACACCAACAGAACCGCACACCAAAAAATATTGTCATACCTGCAACACTTTCTCGCCTAATTTGAGCCTAATTCCTGTGGAAGGGATATCCCGCGGCTGGTCAGCAATCCGACCATGAAATAGCTCTAATAAATTTTACCAAATTTTAGTTTCTCAAAGAAACGGATTTTATTGTGAAGCATCAACTGACGACAGTTTTTGTGATAAATATAGTTTTTAAACAGATTGCATCAGAGGAGCCAAGGGCGACGTAAAAGTAGTACTACTTTTTGCGAAGTTTTTTCAATGAAATGGTTTCGTGGGTAGAAGCAATATATTGCGCAATATTTTGGTAGGAAATAAATTGCCTTTCGTGTGAAACAATTGCATTTGAACCAACAGTCTCCATAACCCGTTTCCTTCTCTCATACCGATTTCGGTAAATTCAATGTAATTACTTTTTACACAGGCAATGTGTTTGCTTGAACAAAAATGAAGCCTACCAATCAGAAATATTGTCCTACTGTTTCTGTTTATTTTACACACAATGCAGCATCAATGTCCCTTCAAAAAACATGCATCCTAGGAAAAAATATTTGCCAACTAAACAAAAATTTAGGCGGTAAAGCATCAACATATGACAAAGAGTGACACGGAAAATTAAAACGTTCATTTTTCATCCCTCCCCGTGAATGCACGATTACCAATATCCGTTTTAATGCCACGGACTGGTATAATGCCGCACAATAAATTGATGAACAGGCTTTAAAGATGTGGCTGATCAACGCAATGATACGACCGGTATAAAAACTCGTACATCTTCAGCATAACAATAAACGTGGTTGGGAAGTAAGCCACTTGTATAAACTAATAAATAAGATCATAAATCAAGCGGTAGGAATGTAGGGTGCGCATTTTTTTCTTAGCGACCCCGCATCAATTGGCTCGCAGCCCTACACGGTAGTCGGTTGCAATATTTTCACTTGGGGAATTGGGAACAGGGGGAGGGGACAATTGAATTAGTAGAATATTTGTTCACACTCAATGCTGAAAAGCTATAAAATGCCCACCCCACACAAACCTGTACCTTTCAGAAATATTTCCGAAGAGATATCATTAAAAACATTTGCAAGAAGTTGATCATTGCGAGAAAAAATTGGAATTGGTCACTGAAGTTCTTCCATTTCCCCGCAATAATTATTTAAATCTATAATACGAGATGAATACCAATTCCGTACTTCGAAATTAGAAACTTTTAGCTCTGAAAGGAGGCATCACAAAAACTCTTAATAGAATATTTTATTACCCAGTATTTTCACAGAACTTCTGACGTTCTACATCATTACATCAACGAACTCACGAGGGGAGACAAGAAAGGACACAACGCTTTTAAACGAAGGAATTGTAATTTATTTGGCTACCATACCCAGGATAACAAAGAAAAGATATAATCTCCTTTGCTACCACGATGAAAGATGTCACAATAACTAAAGTTAAGCGTGTAAGAGCAGAAGTAACTTCGAAAGCAAGAAAGTTACGACTCAAGGTTGAAACATACAAGTATGTTGCACAATTCATGTAATTCAGAAATTTTGTTATTTTTCGTCGCTGGGAGCAACGCACCGTAGAGCAACGAGTTTCGTGCCTCGATGTGTCTGTTGGAACACAGAGCAGAAAATTTATAGCTTAAGATAAAAAGTAAGTAGAAATTTGCTGAAGAAATGCTCCAGTGGGATGCGTATAACAGAACAACATTATGGCACGGGCAACGAGTCTATTTTAGAAATCTTCGATGCATCTGTCGGACATGAAGAGCTAGCATGTCAGCCTGGAAATAATTTTGCATTGAAGTAAAATTCTGCACGTAGTGAAGCCTAGCTGCATCTTGAAGAACGTCGCATGGCTTATCTTAAAGAGACAATACAGTTCTGCATTATGGCCTTTTGGTGAAGCTGTGTTTCGCGCGAATGACATGCTATGGATAGAAGAGTTCTGTGATACCTGAGCCTACGGAGGCCTGTTAATTTTTACGCGTACGACGAACGGGCCACGACAGCTGCTATAGACAGCTTCACAGAGTAACGCTGGTCATTTTTTGAATTTCGAGAAAATGTACTCAAGAAAATATGAAAATGAAATGAAACTTGAGTCCAGAGCTATAAAGCCTAAGAGAACCACCAGCTGAGTTTCAGAAGACAAAAGCAAAGCATGTGAGGGATAAATTAGGCAGGCATGACTCCAACTCGGTCATTAGCAGATCAAAAATGAGGAGCCAGCCGTGTAATTGTGGTAAAAATTAGGAACTCGTCGCGGGTACACTTAATGGGGAGTTAATGAACTCAGGGCTTAGACCTTTTTCATTCTAAATTCATTCGCGGCGACCGCAAAGATCCTGACATGCAAATAAATCCCTTGGCGAGAAAAGTGGTACGCCATTAATTAATATTCTCACATTATTTCCAACAAATAGTGTATGCGTGTCCGTACGAGCGAGAATTTTTCAGCACTCGATTTCTCGACTCGCCACGTGTACGAGAGGAACACAGTAATTAGCGATCGAGTGGGAAATATTCAAGAACAGGAATATTCCATTCGAACTTGAAATTTATAGTGATCTCAAACTTCTCAATTGCATTCAGTTCGCCTACCACATGAACAAATGATTGGCGAAAAATTGAATTCTTAACACTTAATGTGAATAGACAATTTGTATAACCGGCAATAAATTCATTCATTCCTTATATAAAGATTGTAGAAGCAGGAAATACAAGAACCCTTTATTTTTGAGATCATCGCCCTTGATATTCTCCCCAAGATGTGAGAAATGTTACCGCAGCTCCAATTGAAGTAAATTTTCAAAAAGGAATTTGAATAAAAATTGAGCAGAGAGGGCTAGCTATAAAAAAACTGATGGCATTGGCGCTACGTGCGAAAGCGATGGTATTTTCTTCCCTAACACTCACACATAAATTTTCCACCATCTCGAACAGTCGTTCACTTTAATTTATTAAAGAAGCCGTTAAAAATGAGCAACCGTTAATTACATTTCAAATGAATTGCATTTACGGGGAGACCAGCGCCGTGAAATCCTTGAACGGAAAAACACGGGAAATGAGTGGAAAAGACGCTGCAGAATAAGTAGAAATGAACTCAATTTACTCTTCAATAACGACGTACCTGCGGTAAAAAAAACTGTACCCTGCAGGATAAACAAAACGATAAAATAAAAGGTATCTAAAAGAAGGTCATACGAAATTATGCTGTATAAAATTCTGCACAATCGATAGGGAGATGTAACAAAAATTCATCTAATTAAAATACTTCAGCTGTTGCACAAAAAGTATACTGAAAAATGACGTCAAACAATACAGAACTCTGAAATATGAAATCCACAATGTAAAATAAAGTTTTGCCTTCACTCCACCCTGGCCACTATACCAGACATGGACGATATCGTATAATTGGTGGGACATGTAATGCCGAAACTCACTAGCCGTGAAACAGATAATAAAATATCTCAGCACCAGGCAACATTTCACGTTACATTCAATACTGATTCGGTTGCACTACGAACACCGAGAGTAAAGAAGCACACCAAAATTGTTCTCTGAGAAAAGAGAGAACTACGCCGGCTTGAGCCAACACTGGCGGGTGACAGGCTAAGACCTGTTTGTGCTTTGTCAGCTGCAGCCTTCTGGGCCCGGCGGTGGGCAGGACGAGAACCTGCTGTCGGGGACACCAAACCTGCCAGACATAACTTTTGCTCAGGTGCAGTATTTTATATTATCTGCGGAATTTAAAACGGACGTGAAACGGAATGTTGTCCTTTCCAATTGATCCGAATCACACGGAATAGCTAATATAGACAGAAAATAAGTATCTTCAATGATAATATTAAATGACTTTACTCCTTAACATGAAAGCAGCTCTTAAGTGAGAAGAGTATATTACTTACAGCACATGAAACTTCTTAGTTCCTTAGTTCTTGAAATCTAGTTGATGATTACACACAGGCGCTGAACATAACACGTTGACTCCGATTCTCCACACAGGTAAAATTACANGATGATCGCGTGTACCATATATGACCCATTTCGGAGTCAACGTGTTAAACTAAATATTGCCCAGAGCCACGCCAATTCTTCGTACAAAGAATGTCACCAAGAAAATTTTTCACTGTATGACTTTTTGTATTATATGTTTACTTTACAAGAAAATGGGCGTCTCCATGAAGATTCTGGCAACTGTCGTACGGTAATCACGCAGAATAACGTTCACTCTCGAAAGTTAGACATTTCGGATACCGCAACATCAATGATGCATCTCTTTAATGTTCACTACATTGCTGACAAACTATCTTTTATTCCTAGATGATAATGTGTGCATAACCGATGGGAAATGTTAAATAATTTTTTGGTCAATTTTGGAATACGACCATCGCAACCGCCAGTCCACAACAAAAGTAGACTATTGCTTAGCACGGATCCCATTAGGAAATGGTCGGCCGTACGACAAACCTATTCTACGTTTGAGTGAAGCTGTTTTGAAAGCCAATGGTGGCCTACACCTTACTAAATAAATATAAAGTTTCACGAGTTCACATTAAGTTGAAATTAGTGTCTGGAAATAAAAAGGTTGCGCAAGAACGTATTCATTCATAAATGTGTATACATTTTACGTTTTCATACTGTACTTTTTTGCTGTAACTGTTGACGTAAATATTGCTTGAAGTGGAAGCGAACTTTTCTTCGCACCTCAAGAGGAATTTATTTTTATTTTTTCGGGAGTGAAATATTCCCAGTTACCTCAGTTAAATTTCCACTCGCCTCGTCTCAGTCCACAAACTAAAAAATCAAACGCAAAACTTTATCTCGTGAAGGTCCAATGTGTGGGGCCCAAATAAAGTTAGCAGTCATAAAAATATTTCCTGTTTAAAATAGGCACACAGAAAGCGACCGTTGGCTAAAATTAACAGCAAAAATTCTTCGCTGCATAATCGTCTAAGGAAAATATTGCTAGTTATTCACAAAGTGAACATTAGAAACGTAAAAGACGAAGATTATACCACGATTCCTCGGAAGAAATTTGGGTACCCTGGTCGGGTCACACCGTTTTTCCGCTGTGTAGTCGGACTTATTTTTCCTTTCCCAAGGGATGCATTCCTCGCTGAATCGAACACGAGCGCTCGAGGGAGGTGGGCAAGCAGGTTACCAGTGTCGCTCAGGGGAGACGCGCTCAGGACATGCCTTAGGAGGGCGAACATTAGGTTAGGAGGTGCGGAGGGCACGTCAGGATAGAGGCAGGTCTCAGGACTACGTCAGCTGCCACCGACCGTCCTGCACGACCACGGCGCTCAGCCACCTGGCCAGGCACAATCCAAGACGGCCACAGGGGAGCTCGCACCAAATGACAGTCATTTCTCTAAATGGAGTGACGTGAAGCAAGATCACTCACTCAATTACCGAAACGGGGTCGCGGGGTCTGATTAAGTGGTAGAGTTTGTAGTGAATAGAACCTATAGAATACTTTCTGTTTTGATATTTGGTCGTTAGTCGGGACAAAATAATTTCATGCAGTCGAGAAAATCATCTTAAATTGAAGAATCCATACATACAATAATAACATGAATTTAATATTTAATACTGTCAAAATTGTTCCACACTGTTCTCACGTATATATATTTTAGAAAATTTACAGAAACACACCGTGGTGGAAGAAGCGTTACGCCTTGTCATTCACACGCCAAAGCATTCATGGGAAAAACAGAAGAGCTTGCTGTTGATTTGGGACTGAAGATTATTGATCTTCACCCATCAGGAAATAGAAACGAAAAAATTCTAAGCTTTTCGTCATCCCCAGATCAACTGCTTAATTTGTTCTACAGAAGTTCAGTTAGTTTCGCACAACGGGGACTTTACTTTACCGTGTTAAGAAACAAAAACAGTCACCGAAAACTGCTCGAAAACTCGTCGTAAATTCGATATGAGTTAAAGAGCCGCGGTGAATGACCATCAATAAGTTGGATTGAAAGATTATGCCAGCTCGAGTACTCGTACCAACAGCATTACCTGAACAATAAAGGACTATGGGGTCTTCGACTACGACGAACGCCTCATTATATGTCAAGTCACGTTATTGTCCGATTAAGCGTCACTAAAATTCCCTTCAACAACGAAGATTACCTCTCGGAACTAAAAGTATGGATCTAAAAGTATCTAAATCTATATACCTGAATTAGGTTCGAAAAATAATTTCTTGGAGATGAAGTCCATCTTCCCCGACATAAATTTGAATCCTCTCCTGCAAGTTATGCTCAGCTTTCTTCAACATCCGAAACTCGAACTGAACGAGGAAGACTAGATGGTTTCTTTATCATCACAGATCCCGCACTTCAAAACACTGCCACCCATCGGACTAAAGTGTCACCATCTGGGACTGCATCTCGAATCTCTAAGCCCGACATTCAAATTTCGACGGAAAAGACGTCGGACAGTGACCACAGAATCATTGCTTTTGAAGAACTGTTCGACAACGAACACACGATGTTCTTTCCTGCAACACTGCATAGTGACTAAAATGCATTACCTGAGGCGTCTGCCGACGGTTGCTCTGGGTCAACTCTCGTCGCCGAGTACCAGCGGCTCAAAAAACATGCGTCTCCTCTGTTTCCCCCTCTAAAATGGGTGGCGTTCCACCGGAAAGTTTCGATTGGTGTCTGTTTTCCTTATATTTTGTACTCTGATTTCCCGTGACATGAAGAATAGTTAAGGTGTTGAAATTTATGTTGAGTTTCATTCCCCTCTTCTACAGTCGAAATGTACTTTGTATATTTTGTAAGACGACTGAAGCCTACCTCTCAACCCTAAGCGATCTGGTTCGTTTTTGTACGGTGTAATTTGTCATAATTGATTAATTTAAACGTGCATAAATCTCGTTATTGTCAATTCAATATTATTGTCATTTGCTAATAGTACCATTGCAATTATAGATTTATACCCTTGTTCTTTAGATTTTCAAATACGTTCTCACTACCAATTTTTTAAATTCTTATATTACGTTTATTTATGTACGACCGCACCACATTCGTATAACTCACCACAATTTCGACTGAAATCATTATGGGATCCAAAAATTTCAATAATTTTTCCAAGTATTAAACCACTTGAATTCCAAATGTTTCTTCATTGTTTTATAGATGAAGGTATTGTAAGGTAGTATTTTCTCAAGTGCTCGTATTGAGTCAAAATTGTTCGAGTCTTCGTTTCAACGCAGCTAAAAAGATATGGCTAAGCAAATTCGAGTAGAAGTCAAGCGTTCATGGCATTTTACTCCACTCAACAGTTCCTCACTCCATCCATCGACTCATAACAGGCCAACTATCTAAAGAGCTAAAATTATTTTTCATTTGTTCTCTGAAGTTAGTTGCTACTGTAAAAGTTAGTTTCCTTTCCGTTCTATACAGAACTACACTCTTTACAAAACTAAGGACTGTAATCGACAGGAACTCTCATTGGATTTTAAGTTGCTCAATTTAAGTTTGATTGCTTTAAGTGCCGCAAAATGTTCAGCGGAGACGAATGAAGTTTCCTCTAAGCACGTATTTTTTTGTGGAAATGGCTTGCGGTAGCATTAAGAATAACGGACTAAGCCTTTGAAGGGTGCCATATCATATTATGGCACCAGACATCAGTTTTACGCCTATCTTTTTGAAAAAAAAAACAAGCCGAAACTCGATTTTTAAAAGGTATGCAGAGTGTATATTTACGTTTTTTTGCTGAAATTTTGTTCGACCCGAATTTTAACCCTTTACCGACCAAATTTTTTTGTCGATTAGTCTGCTCTAAGCTATTTACGAACAACTAGCAGCATCTTCATGAAACTTGATATCGAAATCCATTTAGAAGTTATTCTGCATTTGATCGAGTTCAATTTGTTCTGCGATCAGCTCGCGCCTACAAATAAAAACAAAGGAATCCCGCTGAGAGCTCTGCGCGCGTAATATTCAACACGGTGAATTGTGAGCCCGGGAGCAGCTATCATTTCACGACGGGCAACAGAGCAGCAAAAACCGCAGGGGATACACAAGAAACTTCACTGAAAGTTACAATTTTAGAGAAAATCGGCTACTTAAGAGATGTATTGCACTTTGATCAGCGGTGACAATCGCCTTGATCAGTGGCAATGTGGTAAGTGCGGGATGTGTGAGAAAAATAATTGAAAAATTGACGACAAAATAAAAATACCTTTTCATAAATTTGTCGCACAGAGCTCGATTGTTTTTCATTTCTATCGAGTGAAAAGCAAACTTTGCCTGGTATTAGGACAATAACGGAACAATATAATTATTTGTAAACAGAATGGATAATTAGAATAGTAGAGATAATAAAGTAGTCTATCGAATTGAAACAAATGTAAATTTCCCCTTGCATCAACAGCTATATGATTCATTCCAGCTAAGCGTATAGGTATGAACCTAAGTGAAATTTATTCATGAAGGAAAAAATCACACAGTTTGAATGTGCCTAATTAAATGTTAAGTCAATAATACGTGAAATACCACATCTTCACAGTTCGTTCTCATTTATCCTTACAAAATATTTAAATATCATATTTTTAAGAGAACAGTGCCAGCCCATTTAAGACGGTGAAGATATATAAATGAGCTGGCGCTTGGACACTTGGACACTTCTTTCCGTAAATATCAGCATAAAACACTATCTTTCAATACGTACCACACAAACAAGGGAAAAAGGGATGTTTATGACAAGTCTGACCATGACTTTATAGGCGTCCAGTATACAGAGTACAGTAAATCATCGGGAGGTCATACATGACTGATAATTTTACACATGACTTCCGCTACCATCGGTCAAGCGTTGTTGTTCCAGTAAGAGGTCATGTAGACTAGAGCCTTTATTAATTCCAACACGTTTTACCGTTAGGTTTTAAATGCCTTACAACTACTGATGTGGTGGGGGATACGAGGTATGTGTGGTTTAAGCTTCTTTTTTCAAGGGAAGTACTCCGCAGTCACGTGGAAAGCCTCACCTAAGCCGAGACTCGAACCATGGTCCTTTCGGCAGTGAGGCCATCACGCTAACCACTACACCATAGAGCCCCATGGACTAGGAGTATTTACAGTTCAAGATAAGCTGAAATCTGTTAACCCTCGACCAACCTCTCCGAGTGAGAAGAAATGGTCCGAGTATTTGATTTCATTACCATTAGGACGCCTATATTATTCTCTGACTGAAGAAAGCATTGCTCTAAATTCCGTCGATATTTTACGCATGTGTGTTTATCCATAGTACTTTTAAATGTAACCATGATAAAAGGGAAAAAGAGCGTCTTTTCCTGAAACATAGAAATTTATCAAAATGTTCGTTGCGATGAACTCATTACTAACTTGAAATACGTTTTAACGGCAGAGATTACAGTACTTTTACAGTACAGTACAGCCTGTGGGGACTCAAAGATTGCCATTGAAGGAAACTTTAAAACTGTTCTCTATTTTTTCTCGTCAGAGGAAGCGGAAGGGGTAGCATCTCTGAACAGTGCATGGGCACTTCTCGTACACTTATTAACAGCTTCATTTACCTGGTGTGTGTGTGTGTGTGTGTGTGTGTGTGTGTGTGTACGCTTTCCCATTTTCCTTTGTAATTTTATGCATTCATGCATCATGGTTAGTCTAACTTCATGACGCCTTGTCCGTTGCAATTTACATGATAAAATGATGTGTTCCATCGCTTCGAATTTCTTTACCGACGACTTGTTTAAAGTGAAGGAACCATTTAGAGAAATCGGTCAAATATATATGCATGTATGTATTTTTTATCGTTTTCTCTACAAATAGATGCTTACCAGTTTAACGTCAGAAGACCTTGTCGGTCAAAAGATACAAAGCAAATGAATGCATCGTCAGTTGCAATGCTACCTCAACGGACAAGGTGGCCTGAAAATGAAGTAACCGTGATGTATGCATAGATGTTTACAGTACGGCAAAAATACGGATAAAAATCAAAGTGTCCGGCAGCCATTTCCAATGTGAAACTTTTCCGTCAGGTTTACGGGTCTCGCAACTGCATTTTTTCCGCAGTCATCCTATTTATTTCCGTTTGATTTACAGAAGCGTCAATGAGGCTCTGTACATTAAACGAAAATTCATGGGAGTTCCGTCGAAGCAACAGTGCAGTATTCGTTAGAGGAACAGATAATTGCCAAAGAAACTGCAGTAGTTCAGAAAATAGTAAAAATAACGAATACAAGTGTCTTGCGCATGCCACTTCTCTGTATTTTTGAGGTAATTTTCAAAACACTGTATAGTTCACGCTGAAAAATTTCGTGGCCAATTTTCGTGACCAGTCTTCATGATTTCATTATGAAAAAATAATTAAGTCTTGCTTACGGTTTATATTTCAGACGCAACACGACTAGGTGAGGGTCCATGTAAGCCCCTCAGGACCCTCGTCACACCATGTCCTAATATTGGAATAGTTGGAGCATCAGAGCCAAGTTATGAACTGCTTCCAGGTGATGAAGCAGTTCGTCGAGTCGTCCAAAACACGCTACAACTACTCCTCACATCTCACCTCACTGAGTCTTTCACTCGCATTTGTACGATTCCCTCTTTTTGGCAGTTCGTAAAATTCGAGTTTCAAGACCTCCAATAAATCATATAAACTGCATCGCATTTACGTATATCCTACATCACGAACGATTGTTCTGTTTGCACGCCCGAATTTTGCTAAACTCTAATAATAATTTCCGTACTCGATTTCGTTTGACAAAGCGGCCTAACTCGCCGCAGACGCACACCTTCATGCAACGGCTCACATTCCTCTGGATTCTAGAAGCTTCCTAAACAAATTAAACCAGAATTTTTCAACTTTCGCTCAGTCAGCTTTCATACTTTATATTAGTATCACAATAGCATCTCAATGCGTGGTTAGATAATAGGAATGATACTAAAATCTTGATGAAAAGAAAATGCCATCAGTTGACTTGACCAGTCCCTTGGAGTAAATACATCCTCCTATAATCTTCTTTCCGATGACTTAAAAACTTTCACCGCCTATGTTCATGTTTCTCTGCATCATGCAATAGAAACAAAATTCCAGTTTAACTCCTTTCATTGGTCATTTCAAAGTTCCCATGCCGCTTGCATGTGCTCGTCAGTTCTCCATTTGTTTTCTCACACGTTTAGCATGAAATATATGTGCACACTTTCTGGGTGCAAGCGCTGCCTTATTCTTATACGAAATAAAGGCCACAAAAAATTCGTATGGGAACATCAGACTGTAATCCTGAAGATTCAGTGTTCATTCGATGGATAACATAAGTGAAAATAAGCGAGCACTGGCAATGCCTCAAGAAAAACATCGAAAGACTTCATCTCTTAGGTAAGAATCACAAATGCTATTCGTACGAGTACAGCTTTTCTCAGCAATCAAAATTTTGTAGAATTATAATGGTTGATCAAAATTTTAAATTCAGTTTGATTATAATTTACCATGGAAATGGTAAATTAATGCTCGGCGATGTTAATCTGTCTCGGCCTCCTCCTAAAAATTACGCGAAAACTTATTTTCATTGTGTTTGTTTTACTATTAAGTTCATGGCTCCCTTGCCAGATTTGTCCATTTTGGGCACCTTGGAAGCTCGTGATTTCTTGCTTAAATAAAGTCACGAACTTGAAAGAAGTTTCTGTTTCTGTGCTTGAACTATGAGTTACCATTTAAGTGCTTATTACCACCATTATTATTATTATTATCAGTTAGTATAAAGCTCCCTGGTCACATGGAAAGTGAGCTCAAGAAAGCGAAAAGAAGGGACCATATAGTATGGACTTAAGAAAATGTGTAATCTATGCACAGGTGTGTTCTCACACGAGATTATTATACCTGCACATAGAAACAGCAAGTTATGAAAGAAAAAGAAGAAAAGCTAAAGAATAATCAGCGAAGAAGGATGAAAATAGAGAGACGCAAATTGGACACGAAAGATAAAAGTCCCGAAAGCCTAGCTAAAGCTGAGGTCACCTATCAGCGCCCCCTGGGGGCGAACGACGTCAGAAGGAGACAGTCTTCACATTGCTGTATTAGCCTCTTGTTAAATATCACAAACGGGATCAAAAATATTTTATCTTTCGTATCTTCGATGAATAAGCCAACATGCACAGAGACTTTACCCACGCCACTTGAGAGGTAATTCTAGAGCGTCATGCAGCATACTAATGCGACGTAAGTTGATCAATCGACTGAACTACAATTAAATAGTGTGATGAAAGAAGTTGTTATAGCTTTAAATTTCACATAGGTTATAACAATAATTTAACAAATTAAAATTGTCTAAGACTTAGACCAAGCAAGCTTTGCAAATAGGCAATGAGCAGATCTTCAACATTTAGGCTGTTATTCTGAAGATGTACGGACGACCTGGAAAGGAATGTCGGTTGTGAACAAACGAACACAGTACATCAATAGCTTCATTGTGTCGTTTTATTATGATGCCAAGAGAGTAATTATATTGAACTAGTCTACTTTCATCTGGTTGCTTAACCATAGGTCAACAAAACATAAAGGTTTAAAAATCCATGATTCTAAGCTCATACTACATAAATGGTGATGCCCAGAAAAACATTCTACGGCGGACTGCTAATCCAATATTGAGCCCTAGTTTACGTCTCGATACTAAAGCAGCCAGTTCGGCCGCAATGAGGCGATTCGATACGTCTTTTCTCCCTCGAGAAATAGAATCTGAGACTGAGGAGATCGCTCTCAACCTCAAATGAGAAGATTGTCTGGACCAAAAATTTGGAAAATCTCCGCCCCTCCATTGTCTCGCCGGCTAAACCAATGACAGTTAGCCTCCGTCATCTGAAATATCTATCTCTTCGGTCTTTTGAGTTTTTACTAATGTAAAACGAAGAAAAGAAAACGTGCAAAACGTGCTGGGAAGTTCGCTATAAAACGGAAGCATTTCAGGTCTCGCATACTTTAAAACTTCTCAAGTTTGAATTACCGTCAGGACCAACATAGGAGAAATCACCTCGCAGAATACTCTCTGGCATACTAAAAGACCTCATTCAAACGGACCATTTCCCAGAGTCATGGACACCAACCACACAACAGTTCATAGCACGGGAGCTGGCGTGGCCAGTACCGAGGTCAACAACACGACTGCGTATCTTTACTCATAGCCACAAGCTGCAAGCAAAGAGTTACGTCACCTACCTGGGAAAGTCAGAGTAAACGATCATGATTGACTACCGATTTCCCAGAACACTGCGAAAGAGCCCAGAGGACGCCGGGTGTGCTTATAGATGAGGGATGTTATGAACGGTACCGATTAATTGTAAGGTTTCCAAAAACCAGCAGTGTTGATTCTCGCGTATTGCTTCCACGTTTCAGTCGCGAAGCTTTGCACAAATTTTAACGTCGTTGTGTCTTTATAGCATTGTGTCAATATATCATTAACGAAAATTCAACGACGTGCACTCGCAGTTTCGACCAAAATTGTTTACACCATTTTATTATTCTTGAATGTACCTATTTAAATATACCCCTCAGTAAGTACTTTTCTTTGCAATGCTCATACCAAAAGTTTCGAAAGGGTTTTGAAGAAAACAAAAAATAGTATTCTTTCAAAAATCTATTTTAAATAAATAATGAAAAAAATAACACGTAAACTATGTTTATATTTACTCGCACCCATCTCAATAACCTACCATAGAGCACTTGCAGTGTAACAATACTATTTCATTAGAACAAATTGTTAACATAATTTTATAACGCAGATGGTCTTGGTTATTATAGAGTATTCTTATTAGTTTACTTAACGTTAGTATGCGTGAAATACCACATCTCAACTTTAGCTACAGTTCAGACAACATGGTGAATATAGTCAAGTGGGGTAAATATAGGAAAAAAAATTTGTGGGGTAAATTGGACATGAGCCTCCCCCGCCCCTCCCCATAATTTTTTTTTCATTTTTGTGCTGCTGCTAGATAGAGTTTACTTCAAAGTATTTTTGGTAATTATTTCATATTT